>OMKY01049391.1:0-14511 GCA_900302395.1 Bregmaceros cantori | reverse complement strand
CGTATCACAAGTGGTTGATTGCACCTAGAGTGTCTGATGTGGGCCACTGCCTAATGTGGGACACTCTGGCTCCTCCCTAAACTAATGAATGTCAGTGAAACTGTGGTAAAAGCAAACTATGGTAATGTGTCTAACATTAAGCTCAACTGTTCAACACTACATTGCACTGTTCCACATTAGACAACTGACTGTCCCACATTAGTAAGCTGCAAAAAAAGGGGCCACATTAGAGCAATCCACACATATAATTAACCAAGAAGTAGTATGCATAAAATGACCTTGTCTTCCTTCCTCCCCAACCACAGACATGCCCAGACCTCTGGAGGACGGGGAGCGCTTCTCTCCTTTGGACGAGTACGCCTACACGGGTCCACGCAGCAAGCGGGAGGTGATCCTGAAGAGCCAGCCGGGAGACCGCAAGCTGAACGTGGAGACGCTGGTGGTGGTGGACAAGAAGATGATGGACAACCACGGGCACGAGAACATCACCACCTACGTGCTGACCGTTCTCAACATGGTGAGAACCCATGACATTCATACATAGATAATTTCTGTCAGAACCATTTTAGTCAAGAAACACAACAGAAGATTAAAAAGCAGGTCTTTTATTGAAATTAGAATTATCGTGGCGGTATGGCTCTGTTCGGAGGAACTCCCTTATTTTCATGAGTACCACGGAAAAGCACTAATTCAGGGAGCAGCAGCAGTGTCGAAAATCTTCACTCTAGCACGCAGGGTGAGAAGGCAGCAGTAGTTTAGGGGATTCTCACCCCAGCACCCCCAGAACCCCCCATGCCAAGCGACGTGACAAGAGAACATGTCACATCATACACAAGACTTTTTCCATCTTGGTGGTGGAGCAGGGGAAGGTGGTGGGTAGCAAAACAAAGCAGTACATGGTTTAGGAGCGGGTAGAATTTATAGGGCGTGCCGAAGCTGTCCAGCCAATCACTAGGGGAGAGAGTTAATCAGCTGAGGGGATACACTTGGATCAATTAGGAATGAATGAAGGGGAGGGCAGCAAGCTTCTTAACTATCATGGCCTGCCAGAAATGACATTAGTACTTTAATTTATTCATTTGTTCTTATTCAAATTTTCGGGGCTGGCCCCACACATAGTCTTGTTGCTGTTGCTTAGATCACAGCACACACTCACACACAGTCAACTGGCATATGCACCTCTTTCCATCCTATTCGTTCTGTGTTTTTCTCTGAGTGCATCTTCCATCTATATATATAGGGTGGATTGTCCTAATGTGGGCCACTGCCTAATGTGGGACACCTAGGTTCCAGTGTCTCTGGCTCCTCCCTAAACTAATGAATGTCAGTGAAACTATGGTAAAAGTAAACTATGATAATGTGTCTAACATTAAGTTCAACTGTTCAACACTACATTACACTGTCACACATAAGAAGTCGCAAAACATGACCCGCATCAGGGCAATCCACCTTTCATGTTAAATATTGACAAACATGTGTTAGTGGCTTGTTAATGATTATTTCACTATTTAGTAAGGTGGTTTGCCCTAATGTGGGACACCTAAGTTCCAGCGGATCTGGCTCCTCCCTCAACTAATGAACGCAAGTGAAATTATGGTAAAATCAAACTTAGTTAATTTTCCTAACATTACATTCAACTACATTTCCCTGTCCCCCTCATTAGCCAACTGACTGTCCCACATTAGGAAGCTGCAAAACACACTATGGCAATCCACCATAAGTGTTAATAACACATAGACTGTATATAAAGTAGACGCAGCGTGCATGATGTCATCCATAGACTGTATATAAAGTAGACGCAGCGTGCATGACGTCATCCATAGACTGTATATAAAGTAGACGCAGCGTGCATGACGTCATCCATAGACTGTATATAAAGTAGACGCAGCGTGCATGACGTCATCCATAGACTGTATATAAAGTAGACGCAGCGTGCGTGACGTCATCCATAGACTGTATATAAAGTAGACGCAGCGTGCATGACGTCATCCATAGACTATATAAAGTAGACGCAGTATGCATGACGTCATCCATAGATTATATATAAAGTAGACGCAGCGTGCATGATGTCATCCATAGACTGATATAAAGTAGACGCAGCGTGCATGACGTCATCCATAGACTGTATATAAAGTAGACGCAGCGTGCATGACGTCATCCATAGACTGTATATAAAGTAGACGCAGCGTGCATGACGTCATCCATAGACTGTATATAAAGTAGACGCAGCGTGCATGACGTAAAAGGGGTAACCAGGGGTGGACACGCTTTCTGACCAATAGTATGCCTGCACGTCATTATTTGCACGGTCTGCGTCTCATATCTCACACGTGGGAGCGAGCCCTGCTGGCTAGGTCAGTCTGGCCCTAATCCTTCCACGTGGTGTCCTGACCCGGCACCCTAGATGGGACCTTATTGCAAATGCTGACGTGCATTAATAAACATCAGTACGTTAAGCCGGGGGTGCAAGTGCCGTTTTTCGTTCTTTATTGAGAGATTGACAGGATTAAATTGGAAACTGGGATGACACCCCGTGCCACCGCACGCTCCCGAGGAAAGTCTTTTTAAAAGTAACACATACCAAAAAGCTAAATGCTTATATCAGGAAATAATTTCCTATCTTGTATTACTGCAAAGATACATGTTGTAGAAAATGTCACATTCATCCAGTACTAGTTACTTGAAAAATGTACTCCGCTACAGTACTTAAATATTTGTACTTCATTACTTACTATCTCTGGTGTTGAGCAACATGACATTCTCATCCTTGATGCAATAAAAGCAGTGTACATCAAGCATGGTGCTACACGGCAAGTAATCCAGTCGTGGCGCACAGTATCCTTCATTGTCAAGGGTTAGGGGGTGTACTTGCAGGTATACCCACCGTCTAACCCTTGACACCCAACAAACATGACACAACCTCCCCTCACCGCAGCTCAAGGTGTGTGTGAGGATACTACGCACGCAGAACCCTTGGAAATCAAGTGGACCCAACGAAGTGTCCCCAGCATGTCTGAAGTACTGTGCAGATGAGCTGGCACCCATCCTCACTTGGCTGTTTAACGGCTCACTGGAGCTGTGTGAGGTCCCTGCCTGCGTCAAGAGATCCACCATCGTCCTTGTCCCAAAGAGTGCCCTTGTCTCAGGCCTAAATGACTACAACGGTACCACCCCATCGCCTTGACGAGCGTGGTCATGAAGTGAATGAAGATAATAAATCCATGTAGTAACCCACCCCTCTCCAGCTCCTTGTGAGCAAAGCGTGCATTCAGGACAATAATAATAATAATAATAAATTGGTGCAACCTTCTGGGTGTAAGATAAGTTCTGGTGGTCAGGGTTGTGGGAGGCAAGGGATACACATGGGCCATATCAAGTCCCAATCCATCTCCAGTCCGGGGCAGTCAGCTTGCCAGAGACAGGCGATTGAAAGTGATTTGTACAAGGAGGTAGGCAGGTGATTGTAGAGAAAGGAAACAAAACCTCTGGTGGATTATCTTTCAGAGATCAGTTTGCCCAGAAAATGTTGAGGGCCCACCTCCAAGGAGCTCAGTGTGCTTTCAATTATGTTCTCCAAATTACATCTTAAAATCTCGAATTCGAGAAATACCAGTTCTCATTTACACAGCAATTATAACATTGCGCCAGCAGGGGTCACTGCGACAATGCGCATCACAGGAAAACATCGGCGCAAGCAGGACATCTGATGCGGTTTTATTTTAACTTTATTTGTGAACAACAAGATATTCCATTAGCATAATCAATAGGCAATTAATTCATTGAACAGGTACATGAACAAAAGCAGGGCTGCGTACACTAAAATCTGAATAAAAACATGGACCGTGCGACACTGCTCCTCGATGCGTTTCGAGGTCCGAGGGGTGAGCACTTCCACTAGAGGTTTCATCGGAGGCTCCGGCCTGGGTGTGATAGGGCTTGTTCTAGTAATGCTGCAATACACAAATTGGATGGCACATTTTTAAACATTTATTAACAACCAAAAATAACGAAAATAATGAAATAGTTAAGTGTAATTTACGTTTAGGTAACGAAAACAGCTAAGACCAACCCTAATTATGACAACAGGGTCATCCAGAAAAATGTTGAGATATCAAGTGCCCCACACATAATTTGACAAAATCCTGCCACAGTTCAGATATTTTCTGTGATTGTGTCTAAAAGGGATTGTTGATTTTATTCATCATTTGACATTTCTTGCAACTAAAAGGGATGTCATGAACATACTAATATCCCCTCAACGACTTCTACAAAAGGGTCCACACACACACACACACACACACACACACACACACACACACACACACACACACACACACTTTTCTAAAATGTAAAGTTGAATTTATCTGAGTACACATAGAAAAAAAACGTTATTTTTTGCAAATTTATTGAAAGGGAAAAACCGAAATATCACAAGGTCATATTAAGACCCTTTGCTCAATATTGAGTAGAATCCCTCTTGAGCTAGTACAGCCATGAGTCTTCTTGGGAATTATGTTACATGTTTTTCACACATGGATTCTTCCTTGCAGAGCCATTCGAGTTCTACCAGGTTGGATGGTGAATGTTAATGGACAGCCATTTTCACGACTCTCCAGAGACGCTCGATTGGGTTTAGGTCAGGGCTTTGACTAGGCCAGCAAGAATAGTTAAAGAGTTGTTCCGAAGCCAGTCCTTTTTTTAAATTTTAGCAGTGTGCTTAGTGTCGTTGTCTTGTTAGAAAGTAAACCTTCAGCCCAGTCTGAGGTCTTGGCCACTCTGGAAGAGGTTTTCTCGTAGGATCTCTATCTACTTGGCTATGTAGTATGTACTGTATCTGGTATGTACTGGCTGCATTAATCTTTTCTTTAATTGCAAACGATCATCCTCCCCCTGCAGCTGAAAAACACCCCCATAACATAATTTTACCATCACAGTGTTTCTTCTGGCTACTCTGGGCAGGTGATGAACAGTGCTGGAAAGTAACAAATTACATTTACTCACATTACTGTAATTAATAACTTTTTATGAGTAATTTGTAATTTTCTGAGTAGTTTCTGAAATGTGTAATTTTACTTTTACTCAAGTACATTTTTACCTTAGTACTTTTAACTCATTACATTTGAGTCCCCTCATGTTACAGAGAGAGAGACAGACAGAGACAGAGAGAATCTCTACAGCC
Organism: Bregmaceros cantori; assembly: GCA_900302395.1. Classification (NCBI taxonomy): domain Eukaryota; kingdom Metazoa; phylum Chordata; class Actinopteri; order Gadiformes; family Bregmacerotidae; genus Bregmaceros; species Bregmaceros cantori. Next base: position 9,332 of record OMKY01049391.1, on the reverse strand, counting down.
ATACTTACATAGCACGCCTCTTGGAATTTACAGGTATTACTTCAACGTTGGAGGGACCGGCAGAAACCAAGCTTTTCTACAAATGTGGGGAATATGGGAATAAGCATATCATTCATAATACTAATGTTACAGTCATGCAATCTCTGCCTGCAGCAGAATGTGCACAACATCTTCCATCAGGTCCAATGTGGCTACGTTTAGGTCGCGCCAATATTTGAGTTGGCCGTGCTTTTACCTTCCACCAATCTTTCAAGGCAGAGTTTTGTTTGGCCTATGTGGTCGCACATGATGCGACCATAGAGGTTTGGCCTTTTGAACATGGTCATTCCTTTGAATTAGTGTTGGACTTTTTATTTCTATGTGCTCTGTAAGGCGACTTGTCATTCAATGCATGAGGTGCTTTGGGAATGACTCAATAGAGTCATAGCTGATGTGTTGCAGGTTTTATAAAAATGGAGTTCAGACTAAAGATTCACCCTGCAAAGACTCAAAGTACTTGGCTACCTCTTCCATCCACGTGCAACCCCTGCAATACTCAAACTTAAGATTTGCTGATTTTCATCAAATCATACTCCAAAATGTTCTTCCCAGATCTTAGTGTGGATGATACCTCTCGTCAGTGAAGATAGAAGCAATATCTGTGCTGGCTCTGTGGTGCAGTCAGTAACACACTTGGTGCCTGTGACTTACATACACTGCCTTTGTTGACCTTTCTGCAATGTCTTCCCGCCAAGCGCCCTCATCCCACTTCCAAAGATAACCCCGTCAATAAAATGGAAAAAGGCACTTGCGTGGAAAAAAATAACGTAAAAATAAAATGATTTTGTGTAACTCAACTTTGTTCGTCTAACTACTAAGAGGTTAAATTAGGAGTGAAGATGAAATAATTGACTGCCATCGTCAGAGAAGAACATATTTCGGTAGTTTTCCTTTAAACCACAGCATTCACCCCAGTATTGGTCGTCTTCCAAAGAACAAAAATATTAAATGTTCAAACTCACCTCTGTGTCTCTCTCAGCAGGTTCCTCTACACCATGTTGTCTATACATTGCGGAGTCTGTATAGAAGAAAAACATTAAATATTCCCAGGGGGCTGTCTCTGTTCTGCAGTTGGTTAAACTGCTTCATCCAGCCCTATGGGCTCTCGTGCCTGTGGCTTAGTGTCACAGCTCACACAGTGAGGCAGCTGTCATGTAGGTCTGCTTCCTCCCCCCCCCTTAACACCAGTCAACATGAAACATTGCACTAGCAATTCCCACCCAAAGAGTAACCTTAAAAGAAACTACTGTAATTTTTTATTTATTTCCTTTTTTTAAATAAATCCTTATGATGTGGCCAGAATTCAAATTGCACATGCAGCACCGCCAGATTGTTTCCCCTCATGGTCATGTACTGCACATCCTGCTTGTCCCCGCTCACTCATCCCACTTCCACACTACGCTGTCAATAAAGTGGAAAATGACGCCGATAACTAACTTGCAATACAAACTTGTAACATCGACCAAATGGGCAAGTTGGAGCAAAAATAGTTAAAACACATGGCAATAGCATCTCCTCCGCTCCCCACAAAAGTAATTAAAAATGTACAACTATAAATACAGATGATACAGATTCGCAACTGACTGAACAGAGTTGGGTAGTAATAGAATACATTTAATCAGATTACATTAAAAAGTAACTAGTCAAGTACAGCTACATTTTAAACTAGAAGTACCCAGGGAGCAATGTCATATGGTCAATTACACTAAAGGCACCCCCCATAAACAGTCTCTGCTGCGATGATAAAAAAAAATCCTAGATCATCTCCAAATGTTAAAGGATTGTTCCTCAGGCCAATAAGCATCTCTGGTAAAAACAACCCCATAACTTCACAGACAAACAAGTAAATATGTAATCAAGATTAAAAGTATGATTTGGTAGGAATAGGGATTGCATGCGCTAAAAGAAATTGAGGATCATATTTACTTTTAAATGTGCAGGCAGCAGAGCCCCTTTTACAGGAGACCAGAGCCACTTTCATACAACATTTATAGGACATAATTTTGCACAAAAACAGAATCAAAAGAAATAATCATGTAACAGCAAGACATTTTTCATGTTTATTAGAATAATCCTAAAATAATGGAATTATATCTTACTTTACTTTTCAAATGTGATTACCGATTACAATTTCTGCTTTTTAGGAAGCAGGTGGTATACCAAATAAGTTGGTACCTGGGACCAGGTTCTTTTTACCTTCAAGTTGAGATGGTAGTATCTAAAAGAATGTGCCATAAGGGTCATTTTGAAACCTCACCTGCCTGTTTGACGTTTATTACTCTGTCCAGCTTTGTACACTTATACTTTGAGCGGGTCCTGGATGCCACCACGCCATTGCTGGAATGAAGTTGGGAACGCCGTTTAAAAATGAGTCGCTCGTTGGCTGCTTGAACACAGAGCAGGCACGGACCTGATCACATGATCAAAGGGCATAGGAAGAGCAATTAGTGCATTTCCCAAAGCAACCACTTCAGGTTCAGCGGATCGTTCTACGATAAATTGCATATGCAGGAATCACTGGTTCAATATCTGCAGATTATACTGTTAATTAAATGTTAAATAAATCCGCTTGGAAAGACATACCCACTCTTTTGTGTCACTGTGCGTACACAGACTGCACAATGATACCCCTCCGTAACTTTTTTTTCACCTTCACCCGCATCCCATGCGAACGCAACCTTAACTCACAGATTTATCCAAAGGGTGTCAGGAGACCGAGAATACTGAGAAACTGGAAGAAAGAGCCAGCATGTCTGTGCATATCTGACGACATCACAATGACAGCTCACCTGTCAGCGCCAACCACTTTAACACCAAAAAATATGCATAGACATTTCAAGGGCCACCAAATATTCTCCACAAATGACATCCAAACGTTTGTCGAAGTCTGCGGTGCTGAAAGAGTTGAGCAGTCCCCGAGTCAAAACAATTCTGACATTCCACATTGTAGGAATTGAATAAACCCTGCCACAACAGTATCCTGACATGTACCTACCAGACACAGCATCGACACCTTTCGCATTGCAGGAGCGGACTTGACATTCGGATGTGGATCCACCATCGGCCGTATCCTGAGGAATGTAGAACGCATCATTCTGGTTGACCTCACTACTAGCCAGTGCACATAATCTGTCTATTCGGGTCGCCCCGTCTCGGAGACGCAAGGAGTCATATGAAGTGGGGGTGCTGTAGGTAATCGTATGACATCACCAAATCAGCCCAAAGGACCAAAAGACGTTTTTCTCACCATTTTCACTTGCTTGATCTATGTTACGCTACTGCATGGACTATATCTTTAATTGATCAATAATTGATGTGTTATTAAATCACAGTATATTATAACATTACTCATCTATTCAACAAGTGTGACATAACACTTGCATTACCAGATAGCACTTATAATAGCAACACCAAAAAAAATCACAAGACTGAACTAAAAACTGGGAAATAGCTGTCTGGTTTATTTATCAACATGGCAATGAGCTTATATTTACACTCACATGTATTCATTCATAATAGGTGTATTTAATTCAAGTGTTGTAGTTGTGTTGTCCACTAGAGGGTGCTGAAGCACCCGGCGCATCCCACTTCCTCCGTCCCTGTCCCCTCTCACTACAATGATGATGAGAAGCTCCTGGGTTCCAGTGCCAGTCCGTGCAGGTCCTTTAGGTGTGGAGTTTACATGTTTTCCCTGTTCTGTGTGGGTTTCTGTTCTGCGCGCACTCCGGTTTCCCTCCACAGAAAAAAAAGCATGTTCTAGTTAACGTGTTCCAGTCAGTGGCTCTCGCCAAGAAACTGGCTCAGGATCTGGGCAGCTACGTTGTAGTATGCAAGAGCTACCCACCATCCCACACACTCACACTTTCTGTCCAAAAGAGCTTTTACCTAATGATAAACAATACAATGTGTAAAACTATAAAAAGTTTCTAATACTTTCCTTTTACACACACCCTCTATTATTCTTTTCAAATATGTTGATTATTTCTGCTATTTGAAGTGTCAAAATATCATGTGGGGTGACCGTCCAACCTTGACATTTGTTGGGACAACTAGTTTTAAATCACATCAAAACGATTTAAATATAACCCTTGCCATATTTGGCATAATTATAAGGATTTTTTTTCAATGTATTCACAAAGTTACAGAGCATACTGCCTGAAATACCACCTGGGGAAACTGGAAAATACTTTTATTTCTAATATCATCTATGGGAGATGTTGAATCAAGTCACCTATAGAGGAATACAGTCAAACAACTTCCTTCTAACAAAAGTTAGTAGTCTCTCATCTTTTAAATTGATCTTAGATTTTTATATCATATTGCGCGACCATGCTAAAAATGTGAATAATGACTTTTATTTGCAATGCTATATTTTGAAGGTAGATTTGTTAGTGATATGTGGTGATACGCAGTTATCTTGGATTCTATACCAGATCACATGCTGGCGTTATGGTTCCCATGAGAGCCTGTTCAATCAAATTAATTTTTTTTTTATAAATCATTATGATTGTTGTATGTGTTCATCATTTGGGACGACCATCAGTTACATGGGATCAGCGCTTGAAAACAAAATTATTTTTCAAACGTTCCGAACGGTTCAGGCAGGCCTAAGTTCAACGTTTTTGTTCTCGGAACCGTTCCGCCACCAAAATATCGGTCCTGAACCGGTTCGGAACACAAACATTTTGTTCTTTCTTAAAGTTCCTTTTAGTGTGCAATGTTAAGTTTAGATATAGTTTATACAAAATATATTTGGTGGACTTTTAAATTTCAGTGTAACTGTATTAACTTGAAAACCGGGTTTAAAACGCCATTACATTCACAAAATGAAATTAGTATGATGGAATGATTTATTCCAAAAGCCTGTTTGGCCTCTTGTAAAATGGGATGTGCTGCACGCAAATACACAAGCTACAACTAAATGAGGAATTATACAACTGTGTAATCCCATATTCCAAACACATAAATAATCATAACATTTTTTAAACGCAGTTGGACTACGCACCATTTTTTCGTAATCTAATTACATGCAGCCATGCATTACCCAAATCTGTTCATGCTTGATTGAAACCAACTGGTAAATTCAGAATCAGCGGGTTGAAGGGAAAATGAAACAGTCTTCTGTTTTCCCGCGTCAGCGTTTAATCAGCAAAACGCACATTGGGCAGAACTCACGTTGTCGTTTTTGTCTTTGCGTGGACCAGTGGGTGAGAGCATGTTCATTTCTTCCAAACTCCTCCGCCAGACGCCGACCTGTGGATTAATTAACACGGAGGCGGGGCGACACAGCAGCCTGATAACGCCTCAGTGATGATTACGCACCGGCGTCGTTAACCCCTTTTAAGGGGATCACGTGCTATGGTGTAAATCTTCAGTTGTTGGGTAAGCTTGGGTGACTGTTATTTTTATGTTGTCAATTTTATTTTTAAATAGGGCAAAGGTGTTGGCTACTGCTGTCACCTCTGTCGTTTTGCTAATGTTAAGACATTCAGCTAATCAACATATTAAACTAGAAGCACTCAGAGAGTGCAAACCAGCGCCAAGGCCAGAGGGTCACTGGTCACCCTCATTTATTTATTTACTTATTTATTCATACATACACACATTTCAGACCGTTTTAAATTTTTTAAATTTGGTGTGGTTTCATGCTGCACTATGAGTTTGAACAGTAGCAAAACCGTAAAGCAAACCATTGTTAGAAATGCGATATTGTCACAACATTTTTAAAAATGAATTTGTTCATTGAACAACGCAACACCCTTTGTCAAACAGCAAGCTTGCATGGCCTGCAGCTCGGAACGAATGGCAGGCACACTGCCACACGGTGCGAGTCAGCTGCTGTGTTCCCTGTAGCTCTCGAAGAAAACAAGTATTTTTGTTATGTTGTGATGATATAGTCAAATTCGGTGCACGAATATACGTAATATTTTTAAGCTTGTTCCAACTGTGTACAAGTTGAGAGTCGGCTTCTCAAACAGCGACCTGGGCACGGCTATCTGTTTTCTAGCAGCGCGCAGGACGCAATGTGTCATTCAGAAGTATCCCTTCACTCAGTTACCAGGGTTGGGGTGAGCGAAACAAGTCACAAATATTCCCACATCACATTATAGGTAACAAGTCATTTCCCACCCCTGTCTACAACCAGTCTCTTCTCGATAACTCGCCGTACAGAGCGTTGCCACTGGGAGGCGGTGCAGGCTTACCAGGCCGACATGTGCAGCCATGCTGCGGGGTCAGCAGCCAGCCTGGGAACTGCGAGCCTATGCCCAAATAAGGCAGGAATCCATCCTCCCCCTCTTTCTCCGCTCTTCCTACACTCCGCTTCTTCCTCCGTTCTTTCTCAGACCGAAGGGTATTTACAGAGAGGGAGAGAGAGGGAGAGAGAGAGAGAGAGCGGTAGCGAGAGGGGGTGGGGGGTAGTAGAAACTAAAGAGGGAGAGAGTGATGTACGTTTCTCAGTATATTGTTTTTTTTTAACTGGAGTGGAAATCTAGCTATTTTTACACACTCCCCCCTCTCTCTCCTCGTATGCGTGTGGACGGGATCACTCCCTCAATTTCACGACAAGATATTGTTATTCGCCACAAATTCTGGAGTGACAACATTGACCGTTTGAGAGCCAAGCATTTTCACACCATATTTACAGTGATGTTCGAAGGTCCATCAAATATATGCTGTACAAATTACATCTAAATATAACTATGTAATATAAAAAATAAAATAATGCAGTAGGTGTGTGCTCCCACTGAACAGATAAGTTAAAAAACAGCGAAGTGACTGGTACCGGAAGTCATCTTCGAGTAGAAATTTAACCGGAACTATCCACCACCATTTCTTCTACACAGAGGGATGAAGAGGGCGTCTGGTGTCAGTCTATGTTGAACAATTTTAGGTAGAATGATTTTTATTGGTGGACCACAGGACCCCATCAACTATAGATATAAATGCACAACACAACGGTGGATGGAAAAATGGAAATAAAAACACACAACAAGAGGATGTTATTGAGAGGCGTTATCAGGGCCACTATGCAGATTGTATCTGCATTTAAAGCATCCAAAAATGTTTTTCCAGTTGGTACCTTCTCCAGGTTAATAAAATCGAAGAGATCCTCCTACCAAATTTTCAGGGAAGGAGCATATGGGTCTTTCCATCTCAGGAGAATACAATGAATGATGATAATACAATGAACTAGAATTGAAGAGAAGGCCAGAACTCGTTTCATTCTGTGCACCAAGGGAGGCCTTTGGTGGAGGGAGCACTCCAAAGAGATCTTGGTGGATCTTGGTATATGTGACATAGGTCCCAGCTGGCATATAACAAATGTATGGACAAAGTTAGGTGGCGATTAGCAAGATGCTGGGTGTTAAAGTAACAACCATTAGCGCAATTTTGAGAAAATGTAAAAATTATAACATGACCATAAAAAGACCTCGGCCTGGTGCTCCATGGAAGATCTCACCTCATGGGGTGGCAATGATCATCAGAAGTGTGAGATATTGTCCTGCAACCACTCAGTGGAAGTTAGTGAATGACCTCAAGGCAGCTGGGACCACAAATTGCCAGGTAAACAATTGGTAGCATTTGGCGCTGCAATGGATTAAAATTCTATAGTGGACGAGAGCTACCCCTGCTTAAGAAGGCACATGTGGAGGCCCACCTAAAGTATGCCAATAATCATCTCAAAGATGCACAAAGTAATTGGGGGAAGCTTGTGTAGTCAGATGAGACCAAAATTGAACAAATTGGCCTAAACGCAACCCATCATGCGTGGAGGAAGAAAAATATTGCCTATGACCCCAAAAACTCTGCGCCCACCGTCAAGCACGGAGGTGATATCATTATGTTTTGGGGGTGTTTCTCTGCCAAGGGCACAGGGCTACTTCACCACATCAGCGGGAAGATGGATGGAGACATGTATCGTGCAGTACTAAGGGACAACCTCCTCTCCCTTTGTAGGAAGTTGAAAATGGGCCATGGTTGTGTCTTCCGAACGACAATAACCCAAAGCATACAGCAAAGGCAACAAAGGAGTGATTCAAGCAGAATCACATTAAGGGCATTTGAATCGCCAAGCCATTCTCTAGACCAAAATCCAATCGAAAATCTATGGAAGGAGCTGAAGGTCCGAGTTGCCCAGTGACAGCCCACCAAACGTAATGATTTATAGAGGTCGTTATTAGATGGCAAACCAAGAAAATCAGCAAGGGATCAAATACTTTTTACTCCCACTGTATTCAGGAGTAGGTGTCAGACCGCTAGGGGTCCCGGTTCAGGCACTGTCTTTGCAGCGTCACATAGTGTGTTACATTTGGCCGAATGATTCACAGTTCCGTTGACTTTAATGGCAGTCATCCAAATGGGTGGAAACATGCTGCAAGGGCTCCATGTTGGCACTGTTTAATACGGATCTGCTCTGTTGAAGGTGACGGTGCAACAAGCGATGCTTGTTCAATTCAGTGGGACCTGACTAGGGGACCCAACAGATTGGGCCACATTTTCAGAAGACGCATAATAAGAAGTATACTGTGTGACGCATTGTGTTTGTAGTCCAAAAGTTGAATATGTAATTTTTATTCATGTAGTTGGCACAGATTTTCCAGAGCTAGCAATTGTAGATAAGTAAGACACCTTTCCACAGGAATCAAGTATCACTATGGTGCCTCTAAATCGATTAAACCATCTGAACAAGTTGTACAAAGTATTGGATCCTTTTATACAAGCATATATTAACTGTACGCTACCGTGGACGGACAGATATACTTCTGTGACATACAATGGATGTTATTTATTGTAGTTCACGTATATTGCTTTTGTTTCACATTTATTCTGGCAATGCACATATGTCGGCTGTGCCAAAAAGCCTTTTGAGCAGGAGAGTAGCAAGAGAGGGAGAGACGAGACCGAGACGCACACAGTAACAGACCAAGTTTGAGGGATAGACTTTGGTAACGAGAGGTTGAGAAAGAGTGAGTGTCAAAAAGAGAGAGAGGGAGGAGGCAGACGGAAAGAGAGAGAAAGAGAGGCAAGAGTCGAAGAGAGAGAGGGGGGACAGGCTCAGAGAGAGGCAGAGTGGAAGAGAGGGTGGAGAAACAGCCTGAGAGAGAGAGACAGAGATGCAGAGGTTGAAGACTGGGGTATTATCTGATATTAAGACGTACTACTAATAAAGTAGGGATGATAGAAATTCTGTACATATGTATATTACAGACACTATACAGTGTGCACATTAATAATATAATATAAATAGGGTTTATATACTTTTTCCATCTATTGGCTTTTTGCTATTTGTC
>OMKY01049348.1:0-10235 GCA_900302395.1 Bregmaceros cantori | reverse complement strand
TATATATATACACCACCTTCACCACAACAAGATTTACCCTTTTTACCATTCCATCACCAACCCAATCATCCATAGAAGCTAGAAGACTTAATTGATTGTGTGTCCTTCTTCAGGTCACATACCAGTTCCAGTGCTCCTCAGACAGCACCAACGGCACAGGCGTTCAAGGCGGACAGATCCCAGAGCTTATCTTCTATGCCTGAATGAGGACCAAAGACCCAGATTGGACACGTCAGATCGCCACCCTCTGCCTAATGTCTGTGTTTGGGATTTGTCATGTCAAGCTGCTACCTTCAAGCTGCAGGAAAAGATGCGGCGTCCATGCAGTGGAACACACTGAAGTACAGACTGTGAAATCTCCATGGAAGAATGGTCACAGAATGGGGAAAATGAGTGGATGCCAATTTGAACCGTTACCATAAGACACATGGACTCGTTGATTTGACTTTCATGGATGTGGCTAAAATCAGTTCCTCAAGTCATTGGTTTGTCCCTTATGGAAAGGGTGAAATGTTCAGTGCCCAGCGGGGACTTCTTGACTCTAATACGTGGCGAGTCAACTCAGGTGGTTCAAGCATTTGAATTTGAAAAAGGATGCCTCGCATGAGGTTGGCCTTCTGACATGGACACCGCATGCATGCAGGTCACATGCGGTTGCAAGAGGGACCAAGGAGAAGATTGGACAACTATGTTGGATCTTACACTCTTACAGATCTTTCTTCCATGTTCTCTCCCTTCCCCTTGCAAATTCTAAACTCTCTCACACAATTTAAATTCACTTCTCCTTCTTGTTCCCCTCCTCTGTCCTGTTTACTTTGTTTTGCGTTGTTGTAGATCATGTGTTGGCTGGCTTGGTTCCACAAGTAGCGCACAATATAAACAAGTTCCTGCGATGAGGGACTACGGGTTGTAGTTGGGGTGTTTAGTGCTGGTGTGACAGTTGCATGGATATGCAACAAAGATACAGCACCATGATAAAATGTTGCACTATCCCAGGTGGTCCATTTAATACCACAGACTCGGTAGACGACTGGGTCGACTATAGACTTATTTACGTGCGTAACACTGGGGGGGAGTCATTTTGTCCCGCGCAGGTCACTTTCGGTGCCTATATGTATGTATATAAAGTCTGGTAGAGGGCCGCGGTACGTGGACACAAAGACACAGAAAACGCACACCAGTTCAAAATCCGACCACTAGATGTCGGTTTGTGATCAGTTACACATCACTCTCCTTGATTCGTTAACCTTTATGTATAAATATTGATATAATCCAGTCAAAATCCTACTTGAAGTTACTCACCGAGTGGTCACATTCTTCTGGAGCAATAGGCTGGCTGCTTCTACTAGTACTTCCAAAAAGAATCAGACAATGGAACGGGTGGAACTAATTAATAAATCATGCGTTTGTGGGTCACAGATCCGCACGATAGCATTTGGATGAGGAATAGCACACCGCAAGTTACCACTACAATTTTTGTGCTCCCACCGAATAGACATGTTGAAAAATAGCCAAATACACGGCAAGTAAATGACACCGGAAGTGACATTTAGACCAGAAGTGCCCCCCCCACCCCCGAACTCGTCTATAGCTTAGTTCTGATTGAATACCCGTGTTCGCCCTCTCCTCATTCACTAGAAAAATAATTTTATCTCTCCATCTGGTTCAGCTCCCAGTCTTCTGTGTAAAAGAAAGTTCAGTACAAGCCTGCTGGAGTTTTTCCTTTGTTTTAATTGCACTCAAAACATTTCTCGCGCTCCATTTCACAGCTGTCAACTCTCCCAGCACTTTACAAGAACTGCCCAATGGCATTGGATACAGGAACAAACTTTGCAATGATCCGCACAGGCCGACTAGACGTGCACGTATATGGTTGTATAAAAAAAAAATGTGTACAGCAGTGTAATTCTTTTCAACTATTTGTGTATATATTAATTGTACTGCCACAGTTGTTGCCAGTGCTTAGACAACATTTAAAAAAACAAATAAATATTGATTAATATATGCGGAATATGATCTTGCTATATTATATTTTTATGCTTGCATTCAGTGCACATACAGAGTGCTTTGTTTCATTAACCATCCACAACAGAATTCTCTCGCCGAGCAGAGGGGCAGTGAGCTAAGTGTGACTTACATGCGGCACCGAGTGGTGCCATCTTGCATAGGGCAATACGGTAGCATGGAGCAGGTCACACACTATGGTATTTTGGATTTAAAATCTGCATTTGCTGCAGTTGTATCCTGTGACCTGTTACATTGCCAAACTGTAGGGGTGCATCGATCACATTTTTTGCTCCAGATCCAGTCCTTTGGTTTTAAGGATCGGCCGATCCCGATCTCGGGTACCGAGTTCCAATCCCCGATACTGAGTCCCGGTACAGAGTTCTGATACTGCAAAAATTGGTAGTATCGATCACGTTTTTTTGCTCCAGATCCAATCCTTTGGTTTTAAGGATCGGGCGATTCCGATCTCCGGTACCGAGTTCCGATCCCCGATACCGAGTCCCGATACAGAGTTCTGATCCTGCAAAAATTGGTAGTACACAAACTATTTGGCACAATTGTCAATTTCAAAAGTCATTTGGCATGCTCCCCGGCTCATTTACTGTTCCTGATCGGCCGATCCTGATTGGCCGATCAGGAACGGCCGATCAGGATCGGGACAAAATCACGAGTCCCAATCCTTGCAAAAAGTCTAATCCGCCCCCGATCACTGATCTGAGGATCGGAACGGTTCACCTCTACCAAACTGTGCCATCATCTGCAGCTCCCATTGGAGTTTTGTCATTACACATGGGTGTGACATAACATCTCTATATAAGGTGGTCATGGTGTTGCATTTGCTTTTAAATATTTCTTGCCCTATAACTTTTTTTCCTGTGTCCTGAGTGCAAGCCTGTTATGCCTTTGTGGGGTGATGATTCCAGTTGGATGGTCCAATGAAACACGACACGTTTCTTACAGTTTATATTATTTTATTTGACTAAATTCAGGTTTTCTTGTATTTGCAATCTGTATATCATAATGCTGATATCTATCGAAGCACCAGCGCATGCAAGCATTTCACACACACACACACACACACACATACACACACACAATCGCATAAAGAGTTGGTCCATTGGATAACAATGGTTGGGTTTTTGACATTATTGACTTCAGCCACATCATTTGTTCAGTAAGAGGCAAAGATGCCATCAATTGTCAGTGGTGTCACAATGGAACAACTCGCCTTCCAGGCACAGTGCCAATCTGATCCACTCACACGTAGTATTAGCCTGACAAGCCAGAAAGAATCTGCGTGCACGTGCTGCTCGAACGTCACACTGAATTGTGGTTTGGGGGTAATCAGGATCAACAAATCAGATTTTCAGGTTCATATCCTTGCACCAAACAGAGCGCCATTAAAGGGTGAGTGTCAGTGGTGGTTTCGTTTGAATCTGTGCATTTGATACTATTGGGCGATTAAGAGAGGAGCAAAGGCGCGCAATCGAGTTGTTGGAATCTATGCATTTCACAAGAAATACCTTGCCAGTGCAGTACAGCCAGCAGCTGTGTGGATGCTAGCGAGATCCGTGCCGTGTCCGTATCATGGTAGGTGATCAATAACGTCATCTCGTATTCTAATAAATGTCCTGCAACTTCACAAAGCCCCGGGAATATGTATATTGATTGAAATAAATCATGCAAAGTAAAATTGAGGATTATGTTTATACACTTGTCAGCCTCAAACTGACCACAATACAGTGTGGAGCGCGTGTGATGTGTGCATGTATTTTTTTTTCTGCCTCTCCAAGCTAAAATTGTTTGTTTGTGTGTGTTGTATGTGTCTGTGTGCGCGTTTCTGTGTTAGTATGAGTGCGTTGTTTGTGGAAGTTTGTGTGTGTGTGGGTGTATGTGTGAGTATGCGCGTATGTTTCAGCGTCATGTGTGTGTGTGCGTGTGTATGTGTGTTCAGTCTTGTATAAAGTACTGAAAAGATATACTTGAGTGGAAATACATTTCTGGTTAATGACTTAACTCAAAGTGGAGGTAAAGTCTTATTTACAAACTATAAAGTTATAAAATACATACATGTTTTATATACTTGAGTATCAGAAGTAAAAAAGAAAAATACACTTTTGTATATGTAAAAAAAAAAGGCACCTTGGGAGAAGAGAAAAACAAGACCATGCAGTTTGCGTTGTAGCTGATAGATGTGGTATGGCTGTCCACTGAGTGCTATAACACAAACACATTCTTCTTCTTTTGTTTTTGTTGTGCTATGGAACTCTTAATAGACAAGTTTACACTCTAAAACCAGGGCACTAACATTTTGTCCGACCCTTTCCACCCGTGTAAAGTTACCGCATTGGGCAGAACAGGCTGAATTTGTCACACTATTCGCACGTTTCAAAATCCGCTTAGTTACAGCTCGCTCTGTGACCAATTACACATTATCCACCGTGCATCGCTCACCCCTTTGCATAAATACTGTTGAAATACCGGCAGAATGTGGTCACGTGTTCTTCTGGACCAATGGGATGGCTGCATTCGCTCATAAGGCCGACAACGATGAGTAAATGGAACAGGTCGCGCAGAGTACTAAATCGTTGGTTTGTCGGACACAGAGCCGCACTAGAACATTTGGGGTGTGGAATAGTAGTCTGCAAGTTACCACCACCATTTTTAAATAACGCCGTGTGCGTGTGCTCCCACTACATAGACATGAAAATAGTCCAAAGCACGGCGAAGTGACTGGCACCGGAAGTCCTTTGACACTAAGAAATTTTACGGAACTAGCTGTTGAACTTGTCTATTGTAGACTCTCCAAAAAAATGGACTGTACATCAGCCTGAGAAGATGCTTCTGGGAAATATAGTATTTATTTAATGCCAAATGTGATGGAACTACTCAAGTTAGGTACAGATACTCTCAAATTATACTCAAGTTTCAAGTATTAATACTGAAGTACTGTACAACACTGTGTGCAATTGGGCGTGCGCCTGTATGTTCTCCATTATCCTGTGCGAGGCACTGCTGATTAACAAACTGCTGATAATTAATATGTTGAGTTGTTTTCTACTTTAGTGCAATGACACCAGGTGTGTGTGTGTGTTATGTTAATTAAATCGCCCTTTATCAATGTGTTATTTATTTCCTGCATAATGTGCTTTCATTTTGAAATAAATAAAAAATAAAGCAATATGGCATTTACACCATGGGTTGAAACCAACCCTCCGCCAACTCGAAGATGCTTGAGCTTGTTTCCTGGTTGCTATTCTCATTAATAGACATTATTTTCATAGTAGTCCCATGGGGACTGCAGCAAGTTATCCATGCTTGCCCTTGGACCTCCATGCTTTTATTACAGAGCTAAGACCCCCAAAGAAGACCTGAAAAAACAACTAGGTTTACTTTTTTCCAAAGCTTACTTTTTTCTATTGAATCCATTCACATGAGTTAAAACCATAGACTGAATATAAAGTAGACGCAGCGTACATGACGTCATCCCATTGCGTTCATCAACATTTTTTGTGCCTGCCGACTGTGCGCTGCCATTGTTGAAAGTACCCATTTATCCGGTACCAGGAGAGACAGAGGGAGCTATTCAGTATATGAGAGAGATACACCCCACACGCGACTTCTTCCGGTGGTACTGTGCTAGGGGCGCCAACGACAGAGTCAGAATGAATGGGATCCTATGGGAGCTGAAATAAAAAATATGAACGCCAAATCTGACGTGTTTGTGAAATTATGACCCCCCTCACACAATGAACCGTTAATTATCCCGACAATATACATTAAAACATCAATTAGAAACAATCTTTAAATAGGTTAAACGGCCTGCTAAAATTGGTATATTTCTATTGTAAATCCCATAGGCTCTTTTGGTAGTCGACTCCGCCCACTCAACTAGCAGAAGCAAACGGAAGTCGGCACACCGGCTGAAGCGAATACGCCGTCCATATTTATATACAGTCAATGGTTAAAACACATAACACAGTGTGTTTGACAGTATAACCTCTACATTGGTGACCCCGACGTGATCTGGAGGAAAAAGGAAAATGAAAAAATAAAAAAATGATACTACCACTACTACTACTACTACTACTGCTAATAATAATAATAATAATAATAATACATAATAGTCGGCACCGAGATGGAGTCATTCCAGATTGCATATAGTTCCCATTATTTAGTTCTTGCATCGGACAGATCACCCTGATTAAGTAAATATAAAAGATGCCCCAGATTTTGTAAAATGTTGACCTTTTTTTCACTATTTGTACGTTTTTCCATTACCACATGTCATGTTTTACCAGTGTTGTGCTATTGTGCATCTAGCGTGCAATAAAGAAAAGAAAAGATAATAATAATAATAATAATAATAATAAATATAGATTATAAATGAAATACTTTGCGAACCTTAGAACTAAAGACCCTCTTCTTCATATTACAAGCTGCTATGGTTAGCTACAACCCTTAAGAACCTTAAACCATGAGTACAATTTCTCAGTTGAGTTGAGTACAATGTGTAAAAAGTTTGACATTGACAGGGTTAATAGTTAGGAATAGCTTTAGCCAGCCACGTAAACATGATTAAAAAAAAAAAAAAGTTGTACCAGAACACTAACCACAGTAGGTGTCCCATTTTGTCAGAGTCAAAATGGGACCCGAGGGCTTTGAAAAGGTTTATGATTATAGTTGCCACATGACAGAGACTTAGCGAAATCTAAATTTGGTGTTTTTATGGCCGATGGCAGTAATTTAGATTTAATGAGAACAATAACTTTTATTTCCAACGGATATTCACACTGTTCATGTTTTGCATTACAATTGTTACAATCCCTTAGAGCAGAGGTTCTTAACTGGATCCCTAAGAAAAAGATAACATAGTAGCAACATTTGGAATACTATGAAAAACTGCATACGATATCTTTAAATTGGTGAACAAATGTGTTCATCTATTAATGACTATTAACAATGAAACACTGACAGGGTCAACTTTTCTATTGAAAAACTCAGTTAATATAAATATATAATTATAAAGATATAAAATATCAGCAGTGTTTGTGTCTTGTCATGCAAGTTTAATAATAACAAAGCCATAGTGTGAACTTAGATTGAACTTTGGGGAAGACATTGCAGAAAAGCCGCAGAGGCCATTAGAACCCAAGGCACTGCTCGACATGTTGTCAGGGAGGCGCGCTGTATAACCACACTGCCACCGTGCCCCCCTACATCCATACAGTTTAACTATTTTTCATACATTTTAAATGACATTTGGATATGTGTATTTCACTGTACGAGGGTGGGCTGAACTGCTGGTGTGGCGAAGCGTGAAGTGGATATATATATATATATATATATATATATATATATATATATATATATATATATATATATATATATATATATATGAAAGAGAGAGAGAGAGAGAGAGAGAGAGAGAGAGAGAGAGAGAGAGACTTTATTCATTGCCAGTAGGGAATTAGGGAATATTTAAAGAGCGACCAGCAAGAGAGCAAACGTGAATGCTAGCAAGCAAGATAGTGCTCATTATATAGTACCCTCAGGATTTATCTCTTCCTCCCGCTCTCTCACTCTTCACCCCACTCGCCTTCCACATACACATGTCCATTGATGACATTCCTCACAGGGAGAATCCTCTGAGCACGCGGCTATAAGCGATCATCACCTAACTAGACAGAGATTATTATTCACATGCTCAGAACAATAGTTGAGATGCTTCAGAGCCACACAGTAAGTTTTGCGGTGTTAAATCAACACTTAATGAGTTAAATTTAACACTGTGTCCAAGTGTATTTGGTCCTTATCAGATTTGGTGTTAAATTAGCTCTTTCCATAGTGTTGAACGTCGACCTGAGACAGTGGGTATACATATGCCATGGGGAGTGCGCAGAGGGTAGCACCGCTGCCACGACCGTAAAGAGTGTTATGGAAATGTGACTCGTAGAGTCACGCCTCCATTGTCCTGATTGGCTACAAGCTGTGACATCATCGGATGTCCCCTCCCATCAGCTATAAATCAGTGATACTTCCTGATGGGGTGGTTCGGCCATGTTTTCCTGCTTAGCTCATAGCTTAGCTTAGCTAGCCAATACCCGGCTAATGTCCAGTATAGCTTAATAAATGAACCCTCTAGACATATTCCCATTTCCTCTACGTGGACACCTTATCTGAGCTGCCATTACAAGAGGCAGCGGACGAAGGCCCCGAGGGCCTGCGACACGCCGAGTCGGCCTCAGCGCCGCTGCGACCCAAACCCTGGGGTCCGAGCCAAAGCTCGATCTGCGGCAAGGGTCGGGTGCCGCATGCATCACGAAGGCAATTAAATGGCGGCCTCTAAAGTTTGAGAGAGGATGAGGTGGGCAGGGCTTTGTAGATTCTAATTGACACAGCGCCTTGTAACTCTGCAAATTAACACCAACACAAGTTAGTATTCAACTCTCTCTGTCGTTGTAATAACTCTGAAAGAGTCACTGTGAAATGTACTGTGCAGATTGTAAAAGTCAAACTGTGGTTTCAAAGGCCAAAATTTGTACAATTGATTACACTTTGTTCAAATCCTTAATCCTAAATCCTGACATGATGTGAGACGATTTTAGAGGTGCACTGATCCCGTTTTTTTTCCCCCGATCCGATCCTGATCCTTTGATTTTTAACGATTGGCCGATCCCGATCTCCGGTACCGAGTCCCGATACCGAGTCCAGATCCCGATAAGTAAATAAACAGTCATTTGGCTTCCCGACTCATTTATCGATCCTGATCGGGACAAAATCACGAGTCTGGATACTTGGCAAAAAGTCAGATCGGCCACCGATCTGAGGATCGGATCGGTGCACCACTAGACTGTACGAGTTCACTGTACGAGGGCGTCCACTGCTAACTGATGCAAACTGTTGGCATTGGCCAAACTGATCCGACAGAGCCGTGCAACTGTCATCCCATTTGGATTATTGTGGTAAGCACACACCACCATCACCGGCAGATTTGTTATGTCTGACGGCAGCGGGCTTCCAAGCTATGAATAAATAATCACTTTATAGACGGACATGACATAACGCATGGCTGCGCATCCAAAGTGGTGGATTTAACGAAGCAACAAATATCTTCCTGTTAACAGACAGGGCCGCGTGGATATTCTACTAATGTGCCTGCTCCTCGACCACTTATTCATAGTATGCATTGAAAGATAGATGGGCAGATAGGCATTGATATATATATATATATATATATATTTAGTTTTTAAGTACCACAAAACCAAGCCTCCTCTCTTGAACAAAGCCACACTCTATCTACATCTCAAAATGATAACTTAAGATAAGATACTTTATTTCGTCACACATACATATATGTACAGTGAAATTCTTCCTCTGCACTTAACCAATCCACAAGGAGCGGTGGGCAGCCGCGGTGCAGCGCCCAGGGGCTAACTCCAGATTATGAGCCAGTTCATTGGCCACTGTTTTTGGTGGTGGAGAAAACCGGAGGAAACCCACACAAACACGGGGAGAACATGTAAACTCCACACAGAAAGGATCCGTCCAGGTTGGGATTCGAACCCAGGACCTTCTAGCTGTGAGGCTGCAATGCTAACCACTGCACCACCGTGCTGCCCACTTGCTCACATACCAAAGTTCAGAGTTGATCCAGGGAGGACATGATTTGGAAGCTTTGATTCTACGAACCAGGGATATCATGTTGAGTCCTCCTGCCTCCAACCAAAATATATCTCCTCGTAAACCCCTCATTCTGACACCGGTCAAACGGGCAGCCATAAAGCCCAATGCAAAGAAAGCACAAGGGCCAGCTGGTCCAGGGAAGATGCTGAGAGCGTGTGCAGATCAACACAATGCTCTACAATGCTTACCTAGTACAGGAGTGGTCGCTGAATGCCTGAAAAAGGCAGTCAGCATCTCACTCCCCAAGATGCCCAATACAGATGGAGACACTCTCGGGACCGGTTGCGTTGACACCGATGGCCACCCCGGTACTCAGGAGGTACGAATGGTCAGAAGGTGGTGTGGGGTAGCCCCGAATATTATACACTTACACAGACAAACACACACACACAAAATATATATATATATATATATATATATATATATATATATATATATATATATATATATATATATATATATATATATATATATATATATATATATATATATATATATATATATATTGTCATGAGCCGCTCGTCCACGGGCGGCACCCAGGC
>OMKY01049332.1:0-13225 GCA_900302395.1 Bregmaceros cantori | reverse complement strand
AATAGTGCAAGCAAAATCTGTAATTGCTGAAACCTTGGTATAGAACACGGGATGCTCATCACTGCTACAGTGGATCAGCTGGGTGTGCTAGAGCGGGATCCTACACGCCCAGTCATCCATTGTAATCGGCAGTTGTCATTTTACGTAACTTTCCGCCGCGCTGCCCAATCGACTAATTAGCCGGATGTTGTGAACAGACGCCACTTAGCGCGGCGCGTGTTTGTCTCTTGGTGCGTTGCTGCTGCTTTTGTTACCGTGCGTTGCCGCTGCGGTCACGAGTGTCTCCTCTCCCCGCGGGCTCAAGTGTTGCGTAAGACTTGGTGTGTTATCTGCTGCACAGAGCCTCAGCTGCACCAAAACATGCTTTGGGTTCCCTTAGTCATTGCGTTAGTGCTGCTAATAGCCCATGGGCTGTATTGGCGCGTGGATTGTGTTTGTCAACTGTCTGTGTGGGGAGTGTTTGTCTCTGTGTGTTGTCTGTGTGCCCGTGTGTAGTCCAGGGGCATGTAACGGTAGTAATGCACACTTTACACAACAACTACTGTATATGTGAACTCTTTGTAATGGCTTGTTTCCACTATGGGGTCCAGGATGGCAAGGAATGGTACAGTTCACTTATTTTAGTTTTTCCATCACCATGAGGTATTTAATGTTCCGTGGTGCCAGGCACCTATTTGATAACCTGGGGGTTTATTAAAAAAGGTTAGCACACAGTATGTGAAATGCATAGGCGTAGCCAAACAAGTGATAGGTATAGCAGTATAGTCTTTGCAGCATGACGCATATCACTACTTGAAACACGACTGCCATTTGTGCTGAGCTCTTTTCTCTTTTTGCACATTTCACAGTATTTTAGGTTTAACTCTGCTATTTACACACCCTAAGTAGGCCCACAAGGATTCGTTCTGAGAAGGATAATGTCTCATCTCGGGGTGTGGGTGGACAATGAAGATTCTGTCAAACTCTGAGTCTTCCAAGACGTTGGACAACGTGAAAAATCTCTACAGTTAACATTTGAAAACGTTTCATGTGCTGCCCTGTAGTTCAGTTGGCTATAGGCAGAACACTTAAACACATGGTGCGGTGAATCACCTCCCTCTGATGTATTTCCTCCATGTCTTCTCCCCATCTTCACCTATTAGTGCCAAGTCTAAAAAAGCTTACAAAACTTTTAAAAAATGTAATACAAATTTTTTCTAAATTCTGTATCAACAAACCATGACTTGAAGCGCAGTGTTTTCACTGTCATGGTTTGTTAATGCAGAATTTGTGGTTGTGGGGGATTTTCTGCATCTTGCAGAAAGTTACACTGCAGGTTGGTGTGGGTTGTGTGGGAAGAATGTCAAAAAGAATGAAACAATTACTAGTTGCAACCACAAATGTAATGATGGCTAAAGTGATTACATGCCTGAAGCTATTTAATCGAGTGATTGATGATGATTTTGAATGATTTAAGTGAACAGCCAACATGCTTTGGTGCGGGGTGGTTTGTAGAGAATGCCTTGAGACGTCTTTTCCTCTACTCCCACCAGCAGCACAATGGCTGCTTTCTGGATGAAACGTCTGCTTAGCTCAATGGAAGTTTCACCGCCCACCCACCAGCAGACAGTATTGTGCAAGTCAGGGTAATTGTTGTTGGCAAGGCTTGGTAATTCTTTACTGTAGGCCGATTAAATTTCAAGTACAAGTTTCTGACGCTAACCAACTAATTAGAAACAATGCCCCTGAATGTGTATGGTATTATGTATGTTGTTATTATAAAGATGAAAGTTTAAATTCTCAGTATCCCATATATACACAAACCTACAACAGAGATCCGCTTAGGCAGTGCTTAAATCCTTATATTCTAATGAAAGATAACCATTAGAGCGTACTTAAATTCACAACTGATTTGGAGTTTCCCAGTGCTGCACTGCAATAGACCCCGAACGCTGATCGTGGATGGAATGCGAGCGTTACGTAACATGTGGGGGCGCCTTGAGCAACATCTGGGATTGAGATGGGTGTTGACCAGATGCTGAGAACAACGCGCTGGTCGTATGCGCGTATCCTGAACGACTCGATCCAACAACACTAGGTATTTTAACAACAAGGAATATGCAAGGAAACTTGATGTGCAAACTAAAGCTGCTGGAGAGAAAAAAAAAGTGTTCTCTTTTAGTCTTCCGACAAAGGAGTTGTAATCAAGGTATGGTTAATGCCAACACCAATATGTTTTTCAATCATGATTTGCTGAGAAAAGGCTGTAACCTTGTGGCATTCTGTGAGTTGAATCTAGATCATTTGGGAAACAAATCGGAACTCCCATCACCCCAAGATGTCGATGGGGAAGATTGTGGACCGGGATGTTTTCTCATCTCCATTAGTCAGTTGTTCCGCTCAAATTTCCAAATTATTGGAATTTGTACGGAGTGGTGGTGGATCTGTGTCATCTTGTCCTTCCAAAGCCTCATGTTGACTGAGAGAGGGTTTAATATTTTATGAGCGTGTCCAGGGGGGCTAGGGGGATTTGTTTTCCTGCTTTGTGCTTCTGGGAATGATCTATGCCCACTGAAAACATCTGTTTGGGTTCACTTCACTCTCATAAAGAAATTGTTGATGAACGCCAATGGTGGTTCATCCTAGCTTTGTGTTAGTAATTAGTAATTCATAATTATTATTTATTCAATCATTTTACTCAATTCTCGTTTCTTTGTTGGAAACAACTTTTCAATCTTTTTTTAAATTTTTTTATGGCATGGTGACCAGGGCTTGAAAACAAAATTATTTTTAAAACGTTCTGCTCCGAACGGTTCAGGCAGGACTATGTTTAACGCTTTCGTTCTCGGAACTGTTCCACCAAAGAATTGTGTTCCTTCTTAAAGTTCCTTATATTGTACAATGTTAAGTTTAGATATAGTTAATACAAAATATATTTGGTGGAATTTCAAACTTCAGTGCAACTGTATTAACGTGAAAACTGGGTTTAAAAGCCATTACATTCACTTCCTCGTCTGTCCACAAGATGGAGCCCCAGATGCATGGGGCTTGATGACTGGCAGTGAAAGTTGGATGGACGCACAACCGGAAATAGTCTCCCAGACATAGGATGCGTTAAAATAATTAGAGAACAGAAAAAACGTTTTTAACCGGTTTTGTGAATTTCATAATGTTCCGTTTCTGCTCCGGAACAGTTGAAGGAATCTTTTTTCGTTTCCGCTCCTCATAAAATTCGGTAAAATTCTGTTCGTTCCTTGGCAGTAACTGAAATAAAGTGAGTAAAAGTAACTAAAATGGGGCTGGCTCTGTCACCCCAAACAGTCTTATGCCTGTGCCTTAGTCGCACACGCAGCACATAGGGATCTAGTTGTGTGATCGCTTCCCCTCACCGACCTGATAACCCTGACAATAAAATGGAAAAATGGTGCTTGAGCCAAAACTGAGTTCCTTTTATGAGTAATAGTCAGTGGTTGGTAATTGGATTACTTTTCAAAACGAATCTAATTACTAACTGTGGCAATCAGGGGTGCAAGTTTGCAACCTTTAGTCGAGTAATCGCCGACTAAAATATGAAGCATTAAATGGACGTAATTGGTTTAAAAAAAAAAAAACATGTTTATGAAGGAAAAACAGCATTATTACGGTATGAATGAAATGTAATTTTTTTGGGGGGAAAAAAAACTAAATGTAACTATTTCAAGTTGACAAGATTAAACTCCTTGTAAGTGTTGCTTACGGTACATATTTTATTTTATTTTTTGGAAAAAAAACAACATCCAAATGTTGAGTCAACTAATTGTTAATAATTGGCAACAAATCTACGATTTAAAGTAATCTTTAGTTACAGCCCTAGTGGCAACACTGTGCAATGTATATTTCCGTACATAGTGATTGTTGCAGCTGGGCTGTTAGCGTGCCTTAATCAGAGCACAGTGTCTGGGTGCGTCATCTCCACCGGCCGGAGTGTGTGTGCTCCTTTAGCTAAAGGGTCACTGGGACAGTAGTAGTCGTTCTGTCTCTGTAAGCTCCAGTAACACTATCGCATCCCCTACGGAACGCCTTTCTCTCTGTTCAGCTCTTATCCAGTTCACCGCAGAACACTGCACTAGGGATGTTGCCATTGTTGGTAATCTGAATCCGCATCAGCTTTATTCGCCACGTTACATATACAAGCAATATGCACGCATGGAATTTGGGTCGGACACAGTAGAACCTCTGGTAACGCAGATAAGGTAATACATAATTTATTTAGAAACTAGAGCTTTACGAATCCCTTTTATCTCTGAAACCTCGATTTCAGATTTGATTCTATAAAATATATCTAAATACATGCTAAAAATATCCAAATATAATTTACAAAGCAACCAGAAAAAACACCTGTGTATGAAATAAGTTAAGCCTTTGTCACAACCGGCCATGCATGCTCCTGTGTATGTGCAAAACTGTGGGCAAAATCCCAATACGCCGTGAGCGCGATCTTCGTGCGATTTTGAGAGCGCAGACACGTCTTACCATGTTTAGTGCTGGGGAAACTTTCGCTGTCAGTGCTACGGATTCGTTCCCAGTTGGGGCAGTGCACGCGCTCTATAAACAAACGAGTGCAGAGTGCACGGCGCGATCGCACAACAGCTTTTTTCTTTATTTGAATAAAGCCGTGTATCACTCAAAGAAAAATTGACACAATCTGTCACCAACGGCAGTAGCCGCTAACGCTTGCATGCATGTGTGCGATTGCGGATATCGCTTTGACGATGTTTATCTAGACTCTGCTTGACTTGACTCCGCACAAACATCTATTCCTCAATCAAGCTCTTACCATATTGGTTTGTGTTTTCCTCCAGTCCTGGTTTGGGGAGAGGTTCGATGCCCCCTTGCTGAGCCCTACAAGCCTTCGCCAGCCTCTTGCCCAGCGCCATGGCCCAGGCCTGACGGACGTCTGCCAATATGACCAGTGGCTGGCTGTCCGACATGAGGCCACGCTCGTCCCCATGCAAGAAGACCTGGCCATCTGGCTCAGTGGAATGCTGGGTGAGAAGGACACACGAAGCACACACAACGCTGTGACGCCATACTTACTGGAGGGATTATTCTAGAATCGTTTTCTCTCGTAGGACAGATCCCCTGTGTGTGGACGCAGATCTTAAAAATCTGCTTTAAAAACGTTTTCGTTTTTTCTAATGGTGTGGACAAGGTCTTGATGGCAGTACTAGTGCTTGTGTCTCTGGTCTTTTTACGATTACTTCACACTGTGCTGTTAACACGTTTCTCATACTGTCAATGTTTTGAATTGGAAAAAAAGAGACTAACTTCTTTTTAGTCAACTGTAAGCCATTCCACAAGTCAGTTGGAAGGCATTGCCAAGCATTTTTTTTCCAAAAAGCATTTTTAGAATTCAAACAACCTTCACTTCAAATATTTCCTGGCCGTGTGACTCCGGCTTGGGAATCTTCCAAACCTTGACCAATGGGATGGTATTAAAGAGAACCATGTATTTTGGGATTGGTTCAATGCACGCTGGTGCAAGGCCATTGGAACTTTGGGTGTCCCTCTCACCGCACCCTTGAGATATTCCATACGATGCTTGCTTAATACCCACAGCCAGTCGCAAAATATTATGTGTCTTGGCTATGTGAACGCCAAACATACCAAAATAAAGATCAGTCTCAATTTCATCAGGAAAATGTTTATTTTGACCCTCTTTAAAAATCAGTGGCAGAATCAGGGTTTCACAAAAACATTGTTTTTGTGAAGAGACGCATGGCAAACAGAAAAGTGGCTTTGGCACTATTTGTATTGCTTTAATGACAACTAAAATATCTGACAAACAGACAATACCAATGTATTCAAATAACCATGTAGAACAGAAAACACTGTATATGTACAGAGCTTTAATGCATGTATGCTGTCACCGCTAGCCTCGTTTACTGTGTGTGTGTAAAATAATACAAAGGTTAATAGTTAGAGTTAATAGAACAAGTTCAGTCTAATATAACCTCTAACCAAATTTAATTAAACAAATGGAAAATGTAGGGTTCAACTATTGCTGAATTAAATTATTAATCCAAATCATTACTCAGCTCTGCTCGTAACTTTTCCTCCAGTAATGCATTGAGTGTCAATGCTAATGATGCCATTAACCCACCCTGGAAAGAACTAACCTTCCTTGCTCACTTATTTAGATAATTTGACACCAGAATAACATGAACTTGAATAAACGTTGAGCCACAGTGTGTTGACCTTAAATGAGTTGCAAACTCATAACGCCAAGCCTTATAGCATGCAGAGAATGACCATACGGTGGAGTGCAAGGTTGCTGATAAGACTAAATGTTTGCACAGGAATGGAAGGAAAATATTTATTTTTAAATCATGAATGGTAACATGGCCCTGATTTGCCCGAAGGCCGTACAGTTTGCTGCCGCTGTACATTAGGGCTGTAATATTTTGCTTAAATATATAACCCAGATTTTTAGATTTTGGATTCAGATTTTTATCTCTGATTTTATCTCTGAAAACTCAATTTCAGATTTTTGACAGGGAAAGAAACCCCACATCGAAATAATAAATCATTGTATTACTCAAAATATAATATATATTTCAAAATGTGCAAACATTGTGCCCCTTTTGGGAATGAAGTACAGAGAGCTCACTCTTGGGCGTGTGATTAATATAATTATACTTTTATAAATAATTAAATAAATTGTATTGAACATCTATAATTAGACATTTTGAAGTATTTAATTTACAACACAACCAGCAAAACCAGTCAGTCATTGTATTGCCTTACTAAATGAGTTACAACATTGATGTACTGCTGTAAAATCTGATTTGATGATTAACATGTTTAAAAAAAAAAGCAAACGTTCTACTGTTGTACATCATGTAGCTCCACATGTAGCAGACTGAAACATTGCCTAACGCATGTGTTATCGCATTACTTGGCCCCAGATCAATACAACTGACAATCACAAAAATCAAAACTCTGATAACCCGAACAGATAAAAATGACCTCTCTGAACAGTAAGGGCATTTCTTTTGGCTAGGAACCTACGCCAGAGACCCAAGATAAAGCATTACATAAGCCTGTCATTGCCAGGCTTGCATTCATCAAATTATATCTAACTTATAAATACATCTAACGTAATATTCTCTTGTTGTAAGAAAACCACTTGTGGACTTATTTGGCAAGACACAGTTTGCCTTCATTGTTAGGTTATAAAACCGATGAATAAAATTCTCATATTATTTAATTCTCTAGTGGAACTGGCTGAAAAACGAATACTAATAACGATCATTCTGAGACTGAGGCCGCTTCTAGAATGTACCAAATGTTTTGTACGACTCCACCTCACAGAGGAATCCTGGAAGCATGAAGAGGCACATTTGTTCTTCGCCCAGCTGTTTCCCTCTCTCTGTCTCTGTCTCAGTCTCTCTCTCTCTCTCTCTCTCTCTCTCAAGCTGTTTTTCTGCTGGCTTTCTCTTTTTCCCTCTCTGCTTATTTCTCCCCCATTATGAACAAAATTAATAATCCATTACTTTCTGTGTGTTTATGTTGTCAGGATTACACAAACAAAACTGGACAGATTTTAATTAAAACATTCAGCATAAGTACACAGACATTTTAATGAATCTGAAGTTCTCAACCCATTAATTGTGAGTAAGGGTATTTTCTCGATGGATTGAAATTGACATTATTAGGAATGATTGGAATGACAATGCATTCATCTATTAAGTAACATAGATTCAGTGTAATCTATAGATTGGTAGAATTAGTGTAATCAATGTATTTTTCATTGTTCCTTTCCTTTCATTGTCCATGCTCAATTTATTTTAATTGCGATTACACAGATGGGTCTGTGATTTGACTTTATCATATTTTTTTTTCGTGTCTGAAGATGATGATTCCAAAACTGGAAGGTTTGAAGCAGGAGAAAACAAAGAGCATTTGATTTTGAAATGTATCTATAGTTGCCACAATTTAAATGATGCGAGTTCAGTATTGTCCAAATTTGTCCATAGGTGGCGCTTTGGGGGATGGAATATTTTGAAAAATGTCTGACCTCCGGCCACACTTTTGTACCAGTGGGCTTAGACGAACGTATCGCGCGATGCATGGCGTGCACGATACCATTTGGTCAACCGATCGGTAGACCACCAAGACTGTTCCCAGCTGATGGGCAACACAGAATATTTTTTCTCTGCTCTAGTACTATAAAAAATGTGTATAAAACAGACAAAACACATATTTTAAACAAATGTCTTATACATGCAGGCCTCAATGTGATGATTTTTTTTTTCTCAGTTGACCTGTTCCCAGCGCATACCGCCCATGTATGAAACCGTACGCTCACTTGTCTCGTAACCATCAAAGCTGTCGTGCGTGTGAATGGAGAGAACGGGCCATGCAGAGGATCGGGCTTCAGTCAACAGAAAATAAAACTCCCTGCTCTCCATCAAGTCCCTGGGAGCCGACATTGTCCTCGCGCCCCAGACAATGCTACGTCTGAACGCTAATCATTGAAACCAGAGCTGTGTCAAAGACATGCATTGTAACGCTGACACAAACCTTTTCTTTTGGTGGATGTGTCGACGTCTAAACACGCAACCAGATTTGTGTTTTTGATGTCCTGCAATTTTTTTCCACTCCATTATTACATCTGTGACGTTAGATTTACCAGCATTCTTACCATTGTTTTACTAGATCCAGTGCTTGAGAAATGGTTCTATTTTCATTCTCAAATGTTGGCAATTAATTGATTTTGATCAGCTTGCATAATCTTGAGCACACCACATCTTAACCCTCCGTCCCTCTGGCATGTGCTACAGCACCTTGCTTGCTAGACCACCAGACTGAAAAACAGTTTCTTCCCCTGTGCAGTGATGTTGTTGAACGCTGTAATGCATGTAGTATTGTGCAACATCGAACACTCCTTTCTGTGGAATGTGTAACTATTTCGGACTATTTTGCACTTCCAGTGTGCTCTTTAGTAAGGCACCAGTGGTTCCTAAGACTGCTGCTCTATCTACTCCTTGTTCTATCTCCTTGTTCAATTATGTCCCCAAAATGCAAAGCATCTTTTTTTCTTTAGTTGTCTAATTGTAATAATTCAAACCGCGTTTTTATGTACCAGGAGAAGAGGTGCGGGCCGAATGCTTCATGCAGGAGTTGAACAATGGTGTGCGGTTGTGTCGACTGATCGGCGCCTTGAGAGACAAGATGGCCACTAGCTGTCCGGAACAGGTCTCTAAGGTTAGTCCACAAATGCCGTTATAAAAGGAATAGTTATTGTTTCTAGTTGGGCAGTACGAATTTACCTGATATCATTTTTGTCGATTTTGATTCCCTGAAGACAAAAAGTACTAACACTATAAAACTATGAAACTATAATTATATTTCATAATTTCATAATCCAACAGATTTTCTTGTCATTTCAAAAGTGTGTTTGGACTTTACAATAGACGAGTAAGCAGTAAACATTGGGCTTGCGATTATCACCATTACATTTTATAACAATCCTCTTCACCCATATAACTTCAACAAAATTCAAATTATTCATAGTACTGCTGGAATAAAATGCTAAATCACTCGGCACATCACCAA
The DNA here is from genome assembly GCA_900302395.1 of Bregmaceros cantori. NCBI lineage: Eukaryota > Metazoa > Chordata > Actinopteri > Gadiformes > Bregmacerotidae > Bregmaceros > Bregmaceros cantori. Next base: position 3,646 of record OMKY01049332.1, on the reverse strand, counting down.
TATTCCAAAAACATTAAAGTTGAATGAAAATCAGATTTGGCGATTTTTTTTTTTTTTTTTTTTTTTTTTTTTTTTTTTTTTTTTTTTTTTTTTTTTTCCTTCTCTCCATTAAATCAGATTATTTTTTTTTGAACAAAATAATCTGATTTTCAAGTTCAAATCACTTACTCGTACAACCCTAGTTTCTAGTTTGGTTGTGAATTCTGATTCAAAATGGCAAAAAATACTGTACCGAACTAACTGGAACTATAAAATAATTGAGAGTGGGTGTTTCCATATTGTATTGCAACTTGAATTATTCTTAACTTAACTCTATTCTAACTTAAAATTATACATTTTGATTATTTATATCTAAACATGTTTGATTTTTTTTAATAGAAAGGAGAGGATCTTTACTTCTAAATTCTAAACATATTTTTTTTATTTCTTAGAATTGGCACTAATGGTTATTAGTGAATAATTTTGGGGCATGTGCTTATCATTTCCTGTTAATGTATTGTTGTTCTGTTATTTCCTCAGCTGTTCCCCACACCACGGGTTGCATGTAAAATGGACGCGTCGCCAGGATCCTTCTTCGCCAGAGACAACACAGCCAACTTCCTTGGGTGGTGTCGACACATTGGCGTGGAGGAGACCTACCGCTTCGAGTCTGATGGCTTGGGTACACACATGCCCTTATTTATTTATGTATTTATTTTTTGTAATTGGTCACAATTTATGGCGAGATATTTTTGCCTCTTTCAACCTTGAACCATTTAAACCTTGCAAATTTTGAGTTAATTTGCAACGTCCAATCTTTTCACGTTTGTTCACTATAGTTACTATTTATTATTGTTTGAACTGCTGTGCCTTTTCTTGTAAATGAGCATTATCAACTCCAGATGCCATGTCAACATCCTAACTTCATGTCTCTCTCTCTCTCTCTCTAGTCTTGCACAAGGAACCACGGCAGGTGTGTCTGTGTCTGCTTGCAATCGGACGCATTGTTTCAAAGTAAGTAGGAATTGCACTGTTGGCTGCTGTTTTTCAGCGTGAATGGACTAGAAACCAATCCTAAATATAGGATAGGGAATTATTGGAAAGTTCTGGCTTTTTTCACTTTTGATTTTTACATTACCTCCACTCAAGGAGGGTACCAAGTCTGGTTTCCTCTGTCGATCATGGCCATTGTCATTCCAATAACTATTACTAATTATTAATGTTTTCACCCGGAGCTCCGGAAAACTAGGGTCTCTCACTACGGATGAAAAACTGATAAAGAACAGATTAAATCACCTTCAGGACCAGGTGAAAACTACCCATATCCATAGTTCCGGATAGTATGAATGCAAAGGCAGTCAGGTGTTTTTCTTAATTTATTTTCTAACGCAGTGACGACTTCTAGTCGTTCTAGTGTCTGAGAATGTCTTTGGATATAGTTTTGGGATTTTTTTTTTTTTGGACGCAAGCCTCATTTTTAATTTTTTATTGACTGATTTACTGTGAGGGTGGGGCGAGAGAGCGGAGAAGCTGACTTTATACTTGGTGCCGGAGACATAAGCCACAGGCACAAGAACATCTGGGGCTGGATGAAGCGGTCTAACCAACTGCACCATAGAGCCAGCCACAGACCTCTGGGTCTATCTGTAATGGCTCAATGCATGTGCTGTAGCTCCTGGAGTGGAGATTAACGTGCCACTGCCTGGCCTACGCTGTGATCAGATTATCTTGACTTGTGTCAGGTGGTCTTGAGCTAATTAGCTAACTTTGGAGCATGCGTGGATTCCTGGGAGTGTTTGCAAGTCGACCCACAAAACATGTTGACGATGTACATTAACATGTACACGGGTCGCATGCACAAAAGCAATGGGAATTGGATGATGGATTAAATTTAATTTAATGTATCGCTTTTAAGGTACTGTCTAAAAGCAGAGCTGTGTTATATTTATAACTAGAAGCACTTTGAGAACGCAAACGTCTGCCAAGACTTGGATCTGAATCATGACCTGTATTAACTCTAAATGGATTGTTCCTTGGGCCTTTTTGAGTAATTTTGTGAAAAATATTTTTTAAAAAAAGTCCTTGATCTGGATCGTGATCCAGAGCATCATTTTTACATTGATAATGTGCAGTGATTTTGAATATCCACAAAACATTCCCCACACATGATATCTGAACACAACAAAGTATAATGTAAAGCAGGAATTTATCTACGAGTCTGCTCTTTTCTTCTCAGAAAAAATGGTATGTCGATGTTTGTGGCTGTTGAAGTTAATTTGAGCCATTTCATTTGTCAATCAATTTATTTGTATAGCACAGAATTTCCAGGGGACCGAGCCCCCACCGAAGTGCTTCACAAAAACATTAGCATTAAAAAAAAACATTATTAAAAGAGAAAACATATTAAAACAAGTAAAAAACACTGGACAGGAGCAGGTGGTCAGCTTATCTGAGAGATCTGGAGGGGTTGTGGGTCTGGAGAAGATCAGTCGGGTATGAGGAGGCTAGACCGTTGAGAGATTCAAAAACGAATAAAAGAATCTTAAAATCAATGCGGTGGCGGAAGGGGATTGTGATGCTGTGCTCTTTAAAATCCTCAGAGCAAGTCGCTTGATGTGCACACACTGTGGGGTTTGGCATAGCCAAGCTAGTTTGGGGTGCACCCTGCTTAACTATCCCACTTGGCCTCTAGGTACGGCGTGGAGCCTCCAGTGCTGGTGAAGCTAGAGAAGGAGATTGAGCTGGAAGAGACCATGCTGAGGGACCAAGACCCTCCACCGGCCGTCAAGACATTCAGTGTCTGCTGCCGCCACGGAGGACTCTACCAACCAGGGGTGGGTACACCTCGCCTGACTTCTTCCCATCCCTTCCACCCCCAGCCAAGCCGCCCTCCCAGCACAGTACTAGTGACATCATGTCATAATGGTTATAGTAGATCACATGAGGGAACAGCCATTCCAACGACCAGAGGCTTAAAGACTGAAAGGTTGGCGGTTCAAATCCCAGCTCCGATGGACTCTATGCCAGAGTCCTTAGGCAAGACACTGACCCCAAATTGCTCCGTATGGGTCATGGTTAAGCACCTTCCATGGCTCCCGCCACCAGTGGTGTGTGAATGTGTAAATAATTTCCCAGAATTAGTAAAGTTAAAAAACGAGTCATAGGCTGTGTCCGAAATCGCCCCCTAACCCCCATATAGGGCACTATATGGGGCGCACGCCATTTTGTAGGGGTGTCCGATTTCTCCATGAGCCCCATATAGGGCACTGAAAGTATCCCACAATGCACCGCGAAATGTAGTGAGCATCGGGTGTACCCTAGACGGAGAAATATAACCCATAATGCATTGCGAGACGCATGACACTAATTAAAATGTAGAAGAAGACGACGCACGCTCCAAAACAAAAACAATGGCGGACGGTGTCACGGACGCCGCGGCAGGACGGCGGCAAATAATTATAAATGTGAGTATAATTGATTTTCTGTGATAAAGTATACATTTATTATTTAAAAAAAACATGCGAATGCTACGGCCAATGCCGACAGGCAATGACGTCACTATGCTACAGCGGTGACGTAAGTTAACAGTGCCGATTCTAGTGTCCGAAATCTCGTCGCTGAGATTGAGTGGACTATATAGTCAGTGCCCTATCCAGGGGCTAGGGGT
>OMKY01049315.1:0-10394 GCA_900302395.1 Bregmaceros cantori | reverse complement strand
TCATGTTCAATCAGTCCACTCTACTAAACTCAACTACAAAACCGCGGTCGATTTATCAGTAAGACAACTCAAAATGTAAATAAATGTAAAGAAAAAAAAATGCTGAAAATTCGGGACGGTTGTGAAAAAAGTTAATTTTAACCCCAGATATATATATATATATATATATATATATATATATATACACTGCCTAATGTGGTACACCTAAGCTTCAGTGGCTCTGGCTCCTCCTAAACTAATGAATGTCAGTGGAACTATGGTAAAAGCAAACTAATATGGTAATGAATTTAAAAATAATATGGTAATGTATTTTACAATTCAACTGTTCAACACTACATTTGACTAAACCAGATTATGCAACTGGCTTTCTCATTAGCAACTTGAAAAAAATGGCCCACATTAGGGCAATCCACCCTACGTTAACATTATGTGGAAAGAATCAGTATCGGGCCAAATAAAATTCATAAGTCACACAAATGCTAAAAGGCCTATTGTTTAGTTGATTAGGAAGATGTCATAAGTATCACTGTTGGGGTATACATTCATGTTCATATGCATTAATAATTTATTATTATATGCAATTGACAAATTACAATAATTATGCTCATTAACACATTTGTGAGTCATGTATTGTACTACAACATGATTCAATTTCAAAGAGATAATAAAGGATAAAGTGATACAGTCAAGTAAAGTTGACAAAATATGTAATATGCCTGTTGTAACTTGTTTCACAAATATGGATTGTACTTGCCCTGCACATGCCTATTTTGCAGCAACGATTCTGTTGTGTGCCGTAGCTCTACCTCCAAATATTGCTCCAATATTTTCGCGTAGGAATATTTTTGTAGAGAAATGCAAATGAAATGAAGCCTGCTGGTGCCAACGGGGCATCGAGGAGTGACGTGCGTTTCCACACGCTCTAAACACTATCCTTTAAGCGCTAACCTACAGAGAGAGTAGCCTGGCATGCCAGAACCAACAAATTGTTCATGTACAGGTCGCCATTCATGGTCTTTGGATCTGGACCAAGCAGACACCTAATCAATTCCATTCATTTGGTTCAATCAGAGCCCCATGAAGACGGAGATTTGAAGCGAGACATGGGCAGAGTTTGGTACATGCGAGGCGCAGGCCGAGTTTGGTATGCAGCTCCATTCAAAATGACTCCCCACCACTTGTCACGCCTACTGCACTGTGATTTGATAACTTGTTTTGGAGCCTCCCATGCCTGGATTAACCATATGTGCAAACGGCGAATTGCCTAGGGGCACAAACCATTCTCAGCCACTGGGGGGGCACCACCCGACAGATTTTTTTTTTTATTTCATGAATGTTGGTACTCTTCAAATGGTTACACTTGACATTGTTACATATTCATATGAAATGAATTATTAAGAATAATGTCATAATAACAGCAACGATATATAATGATTGTGAACAATAATGACCTAAGGCTAAAGTTAACCCCCTCCATAAGTATCAAATTGACTGACTCAATAGCGACAACGCAAATTTTCCGTAGTCTGCCATCTGCTGGCTACTAGCACCTGTTGATTATATTAATATATATCCTGTATGTCGTCACAGATTACAGTGATGACATTGCAAATTGAAATTATGTATGCTTCGTTTTATTTTAAAAAATGAATTCATTACAACATAAAAATATGCAAATGTATGGAACTTTAATTATTAAAGCAAATTATATTGAAGTCTGAATGAATGAAGACTCTGTGAATGTGGCTGCTACTCTATTGAAATTCAGAATCATCTTTATTGCCATTGTCAATGAACAAGTCACAGACTAGGAATTATTTTTGGTACCAATGCAGAGAATAAAGTTTAAAAAGCACACAATACAAAGAGAATAATATAAAAAAAGAAAAATATTTAAAAAGCAAACAAACACAAGGGCATAAGGCAATAAGTTCTTAGTGCTGGAGCAGGGCGTACTCCTAGTGCAACTCCACACACACAGTTCCTATTCTAACTGGGGAACTGTGTCCCCAGTTTCATTTTGACTTACGTCAAAATGAAAGCAGTTCTGTAACTGTTCTGTTCTGTTTCATTGGATATGTAACACAAATGCATTATCTGTGATTGAAAAAAATGGCCCCACATTGCTACTTCGGTTAGTGGATGCTCTTTGAATTCATACACATTTTGAATTTGTTCATTTTAATGTACAGATGATAGTGAATTGAGTTGATTGGTTTAAAAATGAGTTATTTGTACTGCATACTGTATATAGATAGATGCTGCATAATTGTTACATATTTTGAATGAACACAATTGAAAATGTAGCCTAGATGATTACCGTTATGTTGCTTCCTTAGAGTGTAAGTAAACAATTTGCCCCAGATGCAACAGAGGACACGTTGCTGGTTCAATCCTTTTGGTTCTGCTGTAGAACTAGTGTTTAGCGCAGGGGTGTGTGTGTGCATTGCAAAAAAGCCAGAGAGGGGATATGAGCCCATGGCACTGCTGGACCTATGGTCTGGGGACGCGCCCCATAACCACTCTGCCACCGCGACCCCCGAAAATAAAAATTATTTGATTCAAGAATTTTTACTTAAACTTAATGCAAAAGTAACCCCTTCCCAGCCCTGCGGACGTCGGCCTACGCACGATGTTCCGCGTGGTGACATGCAGCATATTCAGCGCAACGGCAGTCATTGTAATTCATTGATGTTTCAAAGAATGTAAGTAATTCACTTTAGAATTAGCAGCAGCCGTAGGCGGAGCAGTATTAGCAGCAGCTGTAGTATCTATGTTGTTGCCAAACTTGCTGGCAAAAATTACCCGACTGGGGATAATGAAGTATCTATCGATCTATCTATCTATAATATCAACATCAACAGTAGTACAGTAGCTATATTGTATGTCACTATTGCCATTGGGTGACATTAGTGCTTCGATAAAGTAAGCATAAAGACATGAACTGGTAAGTCATATCACTTAACCGCATATGCATACGTATACTTCACCGTATGCGATACCATCAAAATATCTGCTGCCACCAAGCCACAACGTCATGTGCAAACAATGTGTTGGTACCCAAACGACCAGCGAAAGGCACCATTGACACTGGTTAATATGTTAATATTTAAAATTTTAATCACACTGTCATCACACACAAATGTCTTTGAAACTTTTGAAACGGTATGTATCTATGTATGAGAAAAGACTTGATTACTATAGAATATAAGTTTCACAGCTAGAAAATGTACAGCCCTGTCTTACACACTCACAAGCCAATACATGAATCACAACTTTAGTCTGCTGTTTATCTGCCCCCAACATGCTGAGTTAAAAGCAGATATTGGGGGCCATCTACACTTCACCCGGACCAGTTTGCCCGATACTCAACACACAATGCCTATGCTTTGTTGGTCACCATAGCGACGCGCTCTCAAAGTGATGACAATGCTGGTGGGATGTGGCGCAGATAGCGATCACTCTGCTCTTCACTGCCCTCCGTGGGGACGAGAGGGAGGGGTCGGATGATGGGTGCAGCTCTTAACTTTAACCCTCAAAGAGCTCGCTGGTGGCAGGCACCACTCATTGCGCTTTGGCATCGTCTGTATCTCACTGTTCATGTGCAAATGAGTCAACTACTCGAAAGTCCAGTGCAGACATGAAATGCTTGTGTAAGGTATTAAACGTATCTGTATCTTGTTCACCATGAGAGCACACCCCAAACAAGACGAGCCTTGAGGCACAGACGTCAATAGTGAAAATGCAAAACTGACACATTCTGAACGAAGTTGCTTAGTTTGCAAAAAGCGATCTGGGTTCATTGCTAGGGTTGCAACTAACTTATTATTTCAATAGTCGATTAGTTGCTCATTATTAAAAGGGTTAGTTTAGTTTTTTTTTAAATAATTTAGGGTGGTTTGCCCTAATGTGGGAAATTTTTTGAACAGTTGAACTTGATGTTAGACATATTATTATAGTTTGCTTTTACCATAGTGTCACTGACATTCATTAGTTTAGGGAGGAGCCACTGGAGTTTATGTTAGGTGTCCCACATTAGGTAGTGACCCACATTAAGGCAATCCACTCTAGTGCTAATTCTTTAGTGTTAAAATGTCATTCGTTCAAAACATTAAGATGGAGCAATGAATGACCTTGCCAACAATATAGTCAATTATGGCTACTGTGAATTTAATACGTTGAATTTTCATAAAATATCAAATGATATGTGTGTGGAGTGTGGACCAATATGTGGTTGCGTTAGCAGTGCACAAAATTCCGCCAATAACAGTAATTGAAGTCCTTGATGATTATCGATTATTACATTTGTTGCGACTATTTTTGTAACCGCACTGCGACCCTAATTCCATAATAACGAATAATAATGATTACAAAATGAACATCCCAAATTGCCCGCAATAAATTGGTGGGTTGCTTTTTACATTTATCTATAATCTGTTATATTTTTATGCTTATTTTTTTAACAATATGATCAAATTCCTCCTTCTCTTGGTACCATTTTCATGCAATTTGCTCTGTTTTGAAGCCCCACAAATACTTTGAACAAATTATATGTAAACATCTAATAATATCAATAATTCCACATTTTTTTACTATGTAAATGTCTTTCAACTGTTTCACTGCCACGTCCATTTTAAAAGTTTTAAAGTTAATATCTAAAATTACTCAGTTCCCTCAACATAAACAATAAGCATTTCAGTAAACCCTTTTTTTCCAAGTTATTTTTTCAGCATCAGCGCCGTTTTTCATCTTTATTTGATAGTAGTCAGAAACTGGGTTAAAGAGATTGAGGTAGACATCGCAGACAAGCCAACGAGGGGAGGAGAACTTGCGCCACTACAGACGCTGTGATCGAAACCACAGAGCGAGTTAGGCACCGCGTGTTTAAGCACTTCACCAACGACCCTTGATTATTTTAACTGTAATGAAACTGCCACAGCATTCTCCAACAAGTATGCAAATGGATCCTACTTTGAGTTATGGCCCTTTTTCAGCAGGCTGCTGTGACTAAATGGCTAACTGTTTGTATAGCTGACAACTACAACAAACGACTGGAGAAACTTTCCCCTCCGCTCGGCTTGATCCTCCGTGTCTTTCCCTCTGTCTCTAGACATACACACATATAGGCACACACCCTCCTCAACACACCGAATTCCCGCCAATGCAGATTTACGCTTCACCTACTGCGTTTACTGCGATATCGGCGGCTGTGGGGGCAGCAGAACAGGTTTTGGACAGCCAACACCCAGCCAGCCAGTGCCGCGCTTGCTTTTTAGCAGCTCTTAATAACACTGACAAACACTAGAGAGCCGCAGCGACAGACGAGTCCAATTCATGGCAGCCTGCCTCTCTGTCTGCAGCACTCCCATGGCCGTAATACAATAACCTGAAAGGCCAGGCATGAACACAGCCTGCCTCTAATTACAAACTTGACAGACGTGCACATTAAGAAGGACATGTTGCACGCCTGTGACTTTATATAATGAACGACAAGTCCAATGCACCTCAAGTCTAGATGTTCATTCATAGTTGTTGTTTGTTGGCGGTTTGTTGTTATTTTTGTGTGGATACAGCCAGAGCCATGTATCTAACACTAAGTTCATCTGTTCAACACTACATTTCAATGTCCGCCATTAGGCAACTGACTGTCCCACATTAGGAAGTTGGCTAGCATCTGAACTAGAGCTGCAACCAATTAATCGATGATAATCGATTTATGTGTTTAATGAATGTTGTTCCTGATGTGAGTGATACAGCGGGACATTCACACCGCTGCCTCCGTGAAGTGTGGTGCCTGGCAGTGCTGTCCCCGTGAGGCTCATTGCGCCTGGGTGTACTCCGATATAGCGGGACATTCGCACCGCTGCCTGCATAAAACGCTGTGCCTGGTGCCTTGCTCCAATATCGTTTGCACCATGTCGTTGGTGATGAAGCTTCTGTAATTGAATTATGCAATGTATGTTGTAGAAGATCAAATCTGATTTTAATGTAATAAACAATTTAAACAGAAACTATTTGATAAGTAGCAAAGGTAGGTTAATAGATTAATAGGTAGGTTGATTATTAAATTGATTCAATAAATACTGTGTATTAAAATTGCAACATGTGGCAAATTCAATCGGCATCTCACACAGATACACCCACACACAAGATCAATAGAATATGTAATGTACCCAAAGCCAATAAAAGACCTGACAGTGGAATTTCTAAATATTCCACTTGTGTCAAAATATTGAGTTGATGCACTTCATAATAAAGTTGTATTGTAATAGAGCATCATGTTTACAGCATACGCTATTGCCAATTCAATAGCTGTTTATATGAGATTGTGTGTATATATATATATATATATGTATATTCTCCGCTGAGGCAACAATCGATGACATAGACGGCACGGTGGCGCAGTGGTTAGCATTGCTGCCTCACAGCTAGAAGGTCCAGTGTTCAAATCCCAACCCAGACAGGTCGTTTCTGTGTGGAGTTTACATGTTCTCCCCGTGTCTGCGTGGGTTTCCTCCAGGCACTCTGGTTTCCCCCACCACCAAAAACATTTTCTAGTTAACCTGCTCCAGTCAGTGCCCCTGGCCAAGGTACTGGCTCAGAACTGGAGTTGGCCCCCGGGCGCTGCACCGCGGCTGCCCACCGCTCCTCAGGAATGGGTTAAATGCGGAGGAAGAATTTCATTGTACATGTATGTACGTGTGACTAAATAAAGTATCTTAAAAAAAAATCTTATAGCAGGAGTTGGCAGGAGTTGATGACGTAGCGGCAAGACAAGGGGTGTCCCAATCCCTAGACACAAAAAACCCAAGGGCTAGGGCAAGTGCCTAGTCATGGGCTACGCAGCCTAAGTGAGTGTTTTCTATAGGGCATCTGTGGAAGCTTGCAGCTTTAACTTTTCATGTATCATTTCCACACATACACTCTTTTGCTTCTTTAGTGATTCACGTAGTATGTTAACTTTTTGTCTTTTCTAAAAAGTTTGGACTCTTGACTGTCATGCCTCTTTTCAGACTCCTGCATTTGGTGGCTAAAGAGAACTATTACTTAGTTCTCTCCATGGAGAAAAGTGACCAGCCATGAATATATGTGTCTGTCGGTGCCAAACAGTGAATTAATTGTTTGGGGCCTGCATGCTCAGAATTCTTCCCTTCAAATACCTGTTTCAGCCTGCTTAACGTCCCAACCCAAATAAAACTGGTCACAAAGACCCTTTTTCAGAGTCTCATTCATTGTTATACACATTTTTCCAGAACCATGTTCTCTTCAACATTATGTATCTGACATGTGGTTTCCAAACTCCCATGGTCCTCTAGAGCAAAATACATGCATTCTGGTTTCTATTTTTACTCTTTCATGCAGTAAAATGAACATGCAGTGCCAGTAAAGTTGACGTAATTGTCTATGGAATTAAGACGTTAAAGAGGTCAGTTTAAATGACACTTGGGAAACAGTGATTAGACACCCTGTCGTGTGAAATACACAAACAAATATATGAAGAGGTAACAACTCCAGAATGTCCCATGGTAAGATGACATTGAACAGTTCATTCATAGTGCCCTCTTGACTCTGCGTGTTCTAACTTGGCCAGACAGTTCAGTTGCTAGACTACATTCTGGGTTTGCAAATAACCGCACTGTAATTTACAAGTAATGCATTAACAATTGCCAACCGACCGACATGCACACGCCACGGGGCGTTTCTCTGTCACACACACAAACATACAATACAGAGAGACACCTACAAACAATATCGACAATGGTGGACTTGACATTGGCACACGGCACTAGTTCACCAAAGGACGAACCACTACATTTTCAACTGTCTGCAAGTTTCACAGAGTTATTGACCTTGATATGTAATAAAGCAACTTCGCACGGCAGTCTCGGTCAAATATTTTGGGGGCAAATTGTATCGACCTACCCCGTAGCAACAAGTTGCAGCGGGCTTCCCAGTGTGCCCTCCTCCGCTTCCCTTTTCGAGGCACTGACGACTTGGCTGGCCTGGAGACTTCTCCGGTGTTCGCCCGGGTCCCCCGCCGCTACGATCCGCCTCGCAGCCCCATCGCATACATTCCTCTTGGTGGTATGGTGGACAACTCCGCCCAGAGGGAATGGACCCCGCGACCCCTCACCACCCACCCCCGTGGTGTGGCGTTTGGACTCGAGGATAGCCTTGGTATAATCCCGGGTATCGTACCGCTGCAACAGACTGCGGTGCTGAGAACAGTACTGAGGTGTTCAGCAGGGTTTCCCGTTGCGCACAGGCTCCTCCTACAGTACAGTCGATGCGCGGTGGAGCCGACGACGGCTGCTGCCGCGCCTTATTGGAAGTTGACTTCTACTGTCAAATTTTGAAAAAAGCTGCTAGTGGCAAGAAGAAGCAGTGCCACCCTCTGGTTTATGTTAACCGACCGTGCGAACAGAAATCAACTAAGATGTTTTGTTTTTCAGCATAACATCGATACCCCATGTGTAATTACCGGTCGATTTGTCCAGTTATCTCGCAACTGTCATACGAGTTGGAATTTCAAATCCCAGAAACACGTGTGACTACATTTGTTTTTAGATACACTTGTCTCTCAAATATATTAGGATTGAGATTCCCAATACTCTCCCCACTTGAACAAACATTTCCACATTTTCTACTATGGACATGTTGTTTACGCAATTAGCCCTCGGTACAGAATACGGCAGGCGGACTTGATAAAGGCATGTGTTGTGTTTTTTCCGCCTGCCCACCTGAGTGGGAGTGGGTGAGTCACGCTGCTGATGACCCACTATACCTCCTTCCTTTGAAGAGGTTCTAGAGGTTTCTATCACGGCTATAAGATACTTATGATACATTTTTAACGTGATCCCTTCACCACATTTTAAGGTGAAGGATTACTTTCAGTTACTTCAAACTTTTCGGGTCAAATATAATTTTGGGGTCAAATGACAGACATAAATATGGTTTGTGTCTCGGAAATGTAATGTGGTCTCTTGTAAGTCTTCTACTGTATGTAGCCTAAATTTAGTTTTACGTTTCCAGCCATGATCACATTTTAATGTTTTTTTTCTCTCTTTTTGTTAACCAGTCAGGATTATTGTAATCATGTAAGGCAACACTAATTCAGATTAAATATTTTTAAATGTCTATAGTTCCTCATTTTTGTATCTTAGTCATTTTGTATGTAGCATCTTTCCTATACCTGACAAGAAAATACTCTTCGCACAAATGCTGCATGCGTGATCTGTGCAGAGATCACAATTTCAATACAGAGAGAGGGAGAGATAGAAACATTATAGAAGAGTGATGATTTGAAAAGCCAGACCATTGCCATCTCTCTTAAACTGATTCATTAGTGTAACGTGTGACATTTTATATGTGGGCTATAAATCAATTGACAAGACAAAATCTTAGTGGTGACATTGTTGGAGACAATAAAGTGGTAGATCAATAGTACTGAAAGTCTATGTGAGTTCCAAAATGTGGGAGTGTGGTGTGCATGGGCTGTACAATTTAATAGGCATGTCAGGAGCCGCTCGTCCACGGGCGGCACCCAGGCGCCGGGTTCGTCCGCGGACCGCACCAGCACAGCTGGAGCGTATCGATCTCGTCTCCGGAGCGGTTCCCTGATTGGCGGTCGTCCCCTTCATAAGGGGGCGTCGGGCGCCAGCTCGACGCAGCGTCCATGTGCTACTTAGGTTAGTTTCTAGGTAGACAAGTTTATGTGTTCAGTTAGTTAGTGTGTGTGTCTAGTCGTCTCCTGCTTACCTGATTAGCCGTTAGCCAGTTAGCCGTCTGGTAACCTGAGGCTGTCTACTGCTGCAGGAACGATCCCTCCGTCTCAAGATCGGTTCCGCTGGATCACGAGCCCAACTGCTTGAGATGAGTACTCCTCACAAGACTCTTTATACTTAGTGTTATTACCTGTGTTCAGAGACTTGCTTGCCTGTTCACTGTTGTTTATTTTCTACCTTTCGCACAAGTGTTTGTGCTGCAATTGTTCTGTGTTTGCTTTTTGATTTGCTGATGAACCGGGTGTCCTGGGATAGGCATCCAACCCTTCTCCTGAGTCCATTATTATTGTAAATTATTATTATTCATTCGCACTAGCTACACGAATCATAACAACTATCTTTTTTAAATAAGTTGTCCTGTTCCAGAACATAAAAATATTAATGTTTCTGGTTTGGTTTCTGTTCCCTGTAAAATACAAAAGTTCCTGGTTTTTGTTTTGGTTCCTTGAACCAGTTCAAAGCCCTGGCTGCAACTAAAATTTGTTTTAAAAAGTTTTTCTGTATCCATCTTTATTGATAGGATGAGTCGGTAACTGGGTTGAAGATGTCGCATAAAAGCCGGCAAGGGGAGAAGAACACGCAGCGCTGTGATCGAACGTTTAGGGATTT
>OMKY01049312.1:0-10248 GCA_900302395.1 Bregmaceros cantori | reverse complement strand
CGACCCACGCACGCACACACTCACCCACCCACGCATCCATCCATCCGCCAACCCACGCATACGGCCATACAGTAAACACACACACACACACACACACACACACACACACACACACACACACACACACACACACACACACACCTTGATGGTTAGTCGGGACTTTCGTTCGTACAATGATGTTGGCTTGGCAGGCAAGCAGGCGTGGGCTCAGGCGTGGTCGTTCTAGTTTTATGACGTCATTAGACGTGAACTATGGACGTTTGTGCTGTGACGGTACACCTTTTTTGCAGGCCGCAGCGACCGTCAATTAGGCTAATGAGGAGAGGGCGACAGAGAGAGAGAGACAGACAGAAAGAGAATGAAGTATGAAAATAGATTCCTGTTGTTGTATGGCCACCCATCACCCCGCCCCTCTCTGTATGATGTTGCAGCAACTTGGAAACATTTGGCCCAAACACAGAGGTGTGACCCCTCCAACACACACACACACACACACACACACACACACACACACACACACACACACACACACACACACACACACACACACACACAGTCTGCACCTATTTCCTCTTGCCAGCCACAGTCTACAATGTAATGGTCTGGTGGTAACTGCATATAGTCTGAGCTGCAGTCACGGTAATGTATACACCATGTAAATATTTACATGACTAGGCGCTGTGGCTAAGGAGTTAGGAGGCCATTACGGGAAGTGTATCAACTTATAATTCTCATTGTCTGGGGAGACAATGTGCGTTTTTTTTGCATGCCGGAGTAGATGTAATGCTTAAATGTTTTATTGGTGGTTTTTCTGCCCAGTTTCACTCTCCTTTTTGTCGGTTGGGTTTGTGCAAGGACATCTGGTCCACCTATCGTAGACCTGGTTGGTGTGAGCCAGGGAGTGGTTGCGCAGGGCCAGCAGCGGCAGACCAATGTTTATTTCTCAAAATGGGCGGGTTGCATTGGTGCCGGACACGAGTCTGCCCCGGAAAGATAATATTGGGGAGACTTGCATTCTCTCATCGAGCTGTTCTCTTGTCAATAGACCGTGTCTTATGCAAGCATTTTTACTTAGAAAATGTACACAAAGTGCTGTGAGTGTTGGAATAGCTTTCTGTATGTTGATGGAGGTTAGCCTGGTGTGCCAAACCTGGTGGCGTATATCTACCTGTTGGCTGCTCCTGGCTAATAGGCCTGGCACAAGCACACACAATCAGTGAATTGTCACCACAATCTAGAAGAGATACTGCCAAAGAAAGGGCAGACGTGTGTACTCCAAGCCTCAAAAGTAATCACAAATGTTCTCAATAAACAGATACATATGTTCACATCTCATATAGAGACATTTCGCTTCGGAAGATAATTTCTTTCACGCTATTTAATAGACTTCTTTATGGTAGTGCTGCTGCAGCATCGGGAAGATGGTGGTGAGAGTTGTGTCCAATTAATCTAGTACAACTACGCTACTTTAAGCTATGTTGTTCAGGCAGACTCTATGAAGTACCTATGGCAAAATTGAGTATATTTTTCCAAGTCTTTTATTCTTACGCTGCCAAGCCAGTGAACATTTGTTTTCATTAGACCTGCCCATGTACAGTACATGCTGGCATTGTCCCCTCTCTCCCCCATCTCTCTTTGATTATTTTTTTTTGTCTGTAAAAGTTAGTGTGTGATGGTGTTTTTTTATTGCTGTCGATCAGTGAGTCAAGAGACAAAAGACACATTTCCACTTGTGGCCAATGAAATGAACTAACAAACTAACTACATCAAGCCTTTGAACTCCATCATTGATGGAAATGTATAACATGAAGTAAAAGTAATGATTTATTGTGATACGTGTCAAAGTTTGTCACTTTTTTTCTTGTTCAGTCATCACTCGTGCATCACGTCTGCTTCTCGCACACCACATTCACTCCGCAGTTCTCTTGGCAGACAGCCCGTTTGCTCCAGACTTTGCCTTTGCCAGCCATAGACTACGCACATTCGTCTGGTGATGCCAGGCTAGCTTGCGGTGACTGCTATAATTCCCCACACAGACGCTTGCAAGCTTACCCTTGTTTGCTAGTTGATGTGGGAGAGAATCCCTGTAGTGTTACCAACTCCCCATTGCAATCGAAAATGGATAGAATTTCCAGGAAGTTGGCAGAGATAGCAAGTAACAAAGTACAAATACTTAAGTACTGTACTTAAGTCATTTTTTCATGTATCTGTACTTTTAGAAGTACTTTTTTCTCTGACTTTTTACTTGTACTCAGTAGCTTGTTACTTTTTTTGCACACCGATGGTAGGTGGTAGAGATATGTATAGTGTGAATGAGCCAGCAGGGTGCGGTAATGCCAAAGAGTATAGAATGATAAGGGTGCCTGTATTATGGGAGACAGCCGTTAGGTGTCACCGCAGAACCTTAAGTGAAGCAAGTTAGGCTAGGTTTTTGTAAAACTAGCAAAAAGTGCATTTTATATACAAATTCATTTTTTACTTTGTACTTTATACTTTCAAAAAACTGGTGAGTACATTTTAGAACCTGTACTTTTTACTTTCAAAAATACTTTTTGAGTACATTCCTCAGCCTGAAATTTTTACTCTACTCGAGTAGATATTTGGATCAGTACTTTGTAGTCGTACTCGAGTTGTTTTTTCACAAATGTATTTTACTCTTACTAAAGTAAGAAATGTAGGGGTCCGCGTTGGCCGAGTGGTTATGGACACCGCTGCGTGTACCGCAGCGTCCGCAGTGTTGCGAGTTCGACTGCGCTCGTCGACTTGTCTGCAATGTCTACCCCCGATCTCTTCAAACCAGTTACCGGCTAATCCTATCCAATGGAGATGGGAAAACGGCGCTGACACTGGAAAAATAACTTTAAAAAAAAGTAGGAAATTTCGCCACCAAGTTTACGCTGGGTGGCGTCATACGTCTACATAAATCAAGGTTTTCACCCAAATCATTTTTTGGCAATATCTGCTGTTGAGAAGTAGGAGGAGGTATTTGGGGACCTTGTTTCCATCATGTAGATGAAACACGTAATTGATTTGTACATGGTTTGCCAACCCATGTCTATGTTTATTGACAAATCCATTGCCTACGTGTATGGGTATGTGTGTATGCTTGCTATTTAATCCGTTGGAAAGGTTGTGGGTCAATTATTCCTTTTAAATTTGTTGTGTTGCTGTTAAGCACTTTGAATTGCTCTGCATGAAATGTGCTATATAAATGAAGTTTGATTTTGAAGTGTCCGAAATGGAAGGGCAGACTTGCTAAATGACCACTAAATACTGGTTTATTTGTCAGTGTAAAGAGACACGATGTCCTTGCAATGGCAATGGAGCCGCAGGAATCAATTATGTTTTTATGTTGTTTTCCAGCCTTTG
This sequence comes from Bregmaceros cantori, assembly GCA_900302395.1. Taxonomy (NCBI): domain Eukaryota; kingdom Metazoa; phylum Chordata; class Actinopteri; order Gadiformes; family Bregmacerotidae; genus Bregmaceros; species Bregmaceros cantori. The sequence continues at coordinate 6,879 of OMKY01049312.1, read as the reverse complement.
TTGTCGCCACATGTGTGGCATGCACAGCACACCTGTGTTTTCAGGAGTTCTCATATCGAGAGCACAAAAAACAATATCTAATCGTAATAATAATAATAATAATAATAATACTGATGCAGTCCTGTAGCATTTCAAGTTGTCAAATTGTGTTCCCATCGTGAGGACATTGCGTCTGTTTAAATTCCATCTATGTAGTGTCATGGTGGCGCCCAAGGGTTTGGCCCATAAACGTGTCTTTATCCATCTTCGTAGGCAACATGTGTTTACACACTCGTAAAATAAAGCAAACCTCCAAACAGGACATTGGTTGCATGACCGGGAGAAGATCGGGAATAAAGGCGGAAATGGCCGGTGAACTTGTTTAGGGCCATTGTCTTTTTGAAATCTCAATTTTTGATTTGTTTCTGATTGCTTGAAGAAAAAGGACGAAATATATCAAAAATATAAGTTTCACATTTCAAACTTTGCAAATGGTATTCATTTTTGTAATTAAGTAGACAACTCACCCTTTGGCTTAGGATTAATAAGATTATCAATGTATATACATTTTATTTACCCATACAACTTGAAGCCAGATCAGCAAAATCATTATTATCAATGTTGATAATTTTTTTTTTCTTTTAGCTGCAACTAACTGATCATCGATTGATCAGACATTTTTACTGACAATTAATCCATTAATCAGTCATTTCAAATCGGAACGAATATTAACGTGAAACATTGATTATTAAAAGTTTGCAATTTCAATATTGCAAACTTTTGCTGTTCCGCTGTCTTCATTGGGTATTGGTAATATTTCGAAGAGCCTACTGTTCTGTGCTAACTTATAATATTTGGGATTTTCACCCAAGCTTACTGGTTATTTTTAACGTGAATGATTCAATGCTTTAAAATTTTCCAAAATCCTGTGAATAAAATAATCTGATTTAGATTTCAAATCAATTTTTCGCACAGCCCATGTTGAGCTGTATCGATTAATCGATGCAGCTCTAAACTTGTCTATTGAATTGCATGATCTTTGGGAAGTTGGCTATTGGTTGTGTTGGTTGTGAGCAATAAAATAACATATAACCCATAATGGGTCTATTCCCTTTTGTTCCAATGTGGCGTATATCGAGAAATCTTGATAGACGATGCCATGCGCAGTTGTCAGCAATCACGCGTCCACTTCCACAGTTTTCTATGCCCCTGGAGAAGCTGCAAATCTAGTCTGCGGCACTGCAAAGGCCCTCTGCCGTTAATTTATTGGTGCGTTCATGTGTAAGTCTCAACACAGGGTACTGTTGTAATTTGACTAAAATCCGCGAATCACATACACTCGGTATGTGAAATCCCCCTTCTGTTGGCCAGCCCACCTTGGATGTGTTCTCGGCACACATTTTCACAGTTGCTCGTCAGTGTCATTGGATGTTTCCCTTGTAAGCACAATTTACACGGGCAGGCCCCCCTGCAGTGGTGCCAACTGAAGTTAACCATTTCAGTGCCAACACTAAAAATATGTGCAGTGATGTTTGAACGTCTGCCAAATATTCTCAAAATGACACTGTAAACACAACCACTTGTAATGCCAAGAAGATATCTCTACTTTGTAGGGAATTTTTGACTAACAATTTTCTACATTCTAAAAATATGTCTGTTGATGTGTTTACTGTAATGTGTCTGTTGAAGTCCGCAGCACTGAAAGAGTTTACTGCTTTCCGCAGCAACCCGTATAGTGTCCCTCCATTTTATCAAAGTGACTGCTTTGTTCATCTACCTCTGGCACAGTCTTCATGTTCCATCGCATCCATTGGACATACCGGTAGTTTCTTGATCAAGCCTCTCCACTCTGTGTCCTCCCAACTTTTTTCGCTCGTAGGCTTCCTTTATGGCCCCCTCTACCGCTTTATCCCAGGGCATTGTTCGCTCCAAAACAAACAACACTTTCTGATGCATTGACTGTGACATATAGGCTGTGTCCGAAATCGCTCCCTATCCCCTACTCCCTACCACCCACATAGTGCACTCACTTATAGTGCACTAAACGGCAACGGGCGAGCAACTAGAGTCGGCGAAAGTCGTCCAAATTAATTATAAAATATAATAAAATTCAACAATCAACGCAAAAAGTCAGAAGTACTTACATTTACAACGATTTGCCGCAGTCGGTTGCTATTTATTCCCAGTGTGCCTTTTTTTTTTTTAAAGTTTAGGTAATTTTTAAAACGTCTCGCAATGCATTATGGGTTATATTGCTTCGTCTGGGGTACATCCGAGACTCACTACTTTTTGCGGTACATTGTGGGATACTTTGAGTGCACTATATAGGGTACATGCAGAATTCGGACACTCCTACAAAATGTGCGCCTCATATAGTGCACTATATGGGAGATAGAGAGCGATTTCGGACACAGCCATTGTGTCTCCGAAAGCGGTTAAAATTCGAAAACAGTTAACTTGGGAGTACTTGGACGATTGAGACATTGCTCTGCTGTTCGACCACCCGCTGACCCTCATATTCCACTGTAGCAGAATGTAGACCAACACCGGTCATCCTTCTCCAGAGGCGCCGATCAAGGCAAGGGTTTAGGGTCAGAGTCACTCAAACCAGTAACGACGATAATCAAAAAAAGACCCTTAAAACCTTATGTCCATGTAATTACTCCCAAATCGGGCTAACACAACTCTGCCTTGAACAATTGGTAAAAGGTGCAAGGAGCAGAGGCAGACTGACCCTGTAATCGAGCACAAAGGTGGGAAGGACCTTTCCACATGATGGCAGAAGTAGTCACATGAGTTGACAGCAAGGCAGTCACATCTGTGTTTACCACTATGGTCTAGACGAAGACCTGCTTACTGAAATATGAGTTCTGATATAACTTCTGTTTTATATTGAATTTGGTATGAAATATTAATGCTTAAAATCATACAGTAGTGAATTCTAGCTCAATTTCAAGTCTCTCACAATGGTCTGCACAAACTTTCAAAGACCTAACGCTTGTAATCCTGATCTTGGATGTGATATTGTCGATATCATCTCATATTTGCGATCACAATATCCCAAATTATTATGTTTCTCAAGCCTACTCTGGAACTATGGTATACCTACTATCGTAGAGGTTCTTCATTTGTGTAAAATATGACATTTTTAAGACCTTCTTTGTTGTTCAGCAAGCATTGTTCAATGGACAAATTATTGTTCCACTTAATGTCACGGCAAACGAATCAATATGTTGTGATTTATTTGTGGCCACAGTTACCGTACTGCCTGGCTTATTTGATAAATTAACCACCTGGCACTTTTCGTAACAACACATTTCACAGTGAAGTTCTCCTGTGCAGTTAGTAAAGGGCTTTTGACTGCAGTCTTTGGTCATTGATCGACAGTGTGGACAGTGTGGCATCAACTTATCATCGCTGATTCTGGGAAATGTATAGCGTATCTACGTAAGATTTGTGTGTGTGACAAACATTGTTCATGTTAATTAATTGCGTAATTGATTCTGATCTTGGAAAACTTGTCCACATGTTTCTCGTTGAACTCAATACTTTGTCAAGTATTGATATAGGATCATATTGAACGATGACAATCGATAGATAATTTGAAATAGACCACCATTTCAATCTGGTGAAGAAGTAAAGTTGGAGAAATGTGTATAGTTGTCACCACTCACCAGTGTGTTTCTGTGTTTGTGGAGTATCTCTGTGTGTAGTCTTGGGCACAATTTATTTCTAACAATAACCCTTGAGCACCTCTATTCATCACCTCCTGATCCTCATTTATTTATATTAATTTTCATAGTTTTGATCAGAGCTTGAAAACAAAATTATTTTTCAAACGTTCCGTTCCAACCGGTTCAGACAGGCTTATGTTTAACCAAAATGACCGGTTCAGAACGCAAAAATATTGTTCTTTCTTAAAGTTCTGCCAGCATACCTTTTTACAATTTAATTCCAATTCTTAGCTTAATTATTTTCAATTTTAAAAATGTAGTATTTCTCCTTATAAAATAATACAAATTCAGTTAATGCATTATCGGATTAATCAGTTATTTTATCGGTCAATTAATATAATCTAAGTTTTTGCATTTCTTGGCACTACTAGTTACTGTAGTGCAATACCAAGCAAGGCACAATTAAAAAGAAAAAAGGTGTTTTTCCCATTTCATTGATTGCGTTGGTGCGAAAGAGGGATGAGGGCGACTGGGGAAAGACTTGCAGAAATGTTGCCGAGTGGAGGAGAACTTACGATGCTGCCCGTAACTGTGAAGTAAGCCACAGTACTTGTACTATACTATACTTCCACAGAGCCAGCACAGCCATGACTTTTGACCGGCATGACAAAATACATTATCAACAAGGTAGAATATTGATCAAATTGTGGTAATATTGTTAATAATACTATAGATATTTATACCATAGTTGGTGCAGCGTGCACATGTGGATCAAAAGTATTACAAATTATTTTTGGTACAAATTCTCTTTTTTTTGGGTTAGAAAATGTATCGATTTTGGGGTGCACGTTGCCCGAGTGGTTATGGACACCGCACCTAACGCGACCCCATTCATGTTAGTGGCGCAGCGTCCGCAGTGTCGCGAGTACGCCCGGCTGTCTGCAATGTCTACCCCGATCTCTTCAACCCAGTTTCCGACTAATCCTATCCAATAAAGATGGAAAAACGGCGCTGACGCCGGAAAAAATAACTTTAAAAAAAAGAAAAAAAATGTATCGATTTTAATGTTTTTGGTTGGTTCCTCGATTTTATCGATTTTTAATCATTGACGTTCCTAGTGCTGATATTGCGGTGGTTTGCACTCCCACTTTAGGAGCAATAGGTGTGCTGTCAGTCAGAAGTGTTAGTATGACGTGTCCCCACTGTCCCTGACCACAAATGACGTGTGTTTGCATATGCAAACGGGGCCAATAAAGCCGATTCTAATGATCTACAAACCTGGTACGTTGGCGACGTATTTGACAACATTCATATGTAGCCTGTTCTTTTGCTATCTTATGGAGTTCTACCATGTCAAATTGAAAGATTGAAAGAGGAGATACGGCTGGCTCAGTCAGTCAGTTAGACTGCTGCATCCAGCCCCATGCAGTCTGGTGCCTGTGGCTTAGACGCATGGCACGCAGCTGTTGTGAGATCACTTCCTCATTCCGATATATAAGCATGCTGCAGGTCTGCGGCATGCTTATGTGGCGCTTGCCCCCTAGGAATAACTTTGGAGGAGAAGAAGAAAGAGGAGCAATGCAGCCTTGTTAAAGCAATCCAGGTCTGCTACACATCTGGCTTTCTCCTCCTTTCAACTCATTTCACCCACTTGGAACAACTTTCTACAGGTTCTGCACTAGTGTCTAAAATATCTATAAATATTTTACGTCTACGCCAAGCTGTACAATTATGACAAAAAATAATGACTAAAATCCAGATCAGAGTTGGAATGGTTACTTTCTCAAAAAAGTAATCCCTTACAGTTATAAGTTACTCACTGGTTTAACTAGTTTTGCCCGCTTCCACAACACAGTAGTATTCACCAGCCTATTTCACACATTCTCTACGGGTTCTGCACGAGTATTTAAAATATCAATATTTCCTCATTGAAATTTGTAATCTGTTCCCTTAATTTCCTTTAAGGGATTAGGTATTTGATTCCATCACTTTTGGATTAATATTAAATGAAAGTTTCTATTTTTGGTGCAAAATGATAAATGTGCCCCGATAATACGTCATATTTTTGCATGCACATTTACAAGTTGCGTGAATGGCCTCAATTCTTTCCAGAAGGGAATGTTGTTTTATAAAAGTGCACGCATGGAATTTGGGTCTGACATGATAAAAAGAAAGTGACACAGTAACGGCTAATAACATTCTTGGTAGGAAGTACAAGGTATGTTATATTGCATTACTGAAATACAAGGCTACAGCAATTATATACGGCCGGTAGTTGGTCCACAAGTAAGTAGTAACATGCTTTGAGAATGTTAAGCAAGTAATGGCCGACAGTTCCATTTTTTTTTTCCCCTTGCTATCCTGCATTCACACAGCAACGTTGACATAAACGACCAATTCCTCCCGGTGCTATCCACAGTACTGAGAAATAGTTGTAATTATTCATAATCTGGCCGCTTGCCCTGGTGGATTAAAAATATATCTGCAACAGGACTACAACAGTACCGTGCTGCCTTGTACGAAGCCAGATGAAAGCTTTGTAAATGTGGGCATTTCATTTGATGTAAATCTACTGCTTTTAGAGCTGCAACCGATTTGATAATCACCAACTAATTTAGAAATCACGCGATTACGGTCGATTGTTTCATGGTTTGGCCTATTCTTTGCTCAAATGTGTTGAATATATGTTGTTCCCAAAGCAATGTTTCCATTCCATTCCAAAGTGTCAAGGCCCCTATACAAGAAAGACAATTTGTAAGCTTGCGCGTGAAAGCCCAATATGTTATAATTTAGACTGCAAGAGTAGGCTCTTTCTGTCTTTCATGCTATTACTATAAAATAGAGATAGGGAAACAGCAGTTTTTGATATTATTATGGCAAGCCTTTAATGTTTCATAATGATAATTAATTCTAATAATCGTTCTGATTTTAAAGGAAAAATTAAGAGTTGAATTGATTAATCGCCAGGAAAAATGGATGATTAATCAATTATCAAAATAATCGTTAGTTGCAGCCTTAACTGCCCATCAGATCCAGGATGGCACATTAACCTGCAACACTGCCAAAATATGTGCTTCGGCAGCAGTGCATGTGTATGTGTAGTAATGGGTAACCTTGAAGTCCATTTTTGACTAAAAAAACCATCGATTTATTGTGCAGCTCTTGTCCGCTCTATTTTTTTTGCCTACATTGAAAGGACCGAGACTCATCTCCAGCACCATTGTAG
>OMKY01049297.1:3850-17567 GCA_900302395.1 Bregmaceros cantori | reverse complement strand
GTGGTAGTAGAAGTTGTAGAAGTAATATTGTGTTGTATTTTAAATTAAGTTACATTACATTTGGAACACATTTCCCAATACAGTATCACACATTACTGTGCTACAATATAAATACATAAAACAACTCCAAAGAAATCAGGTCTCCAGCGTGTGCATGAGAGGGAGCGGAAGGAAGAGAGAGAGAGAGAGAGAGAGAGAGGGGGGGGGGAAGAGAGAGAAAGACAGAAATAAAGAGAGGGAGAAGGGGAGAGAGAGAAATAGAAAGAGAATCAGAGGAGAAGTTAGTTTACTGCAAGTGATTTATGATGTCTGGGCCGTAGCTGACACGCTTATTGTGGCTTTTTAGGAGACGTTACAAATGGAACGCTCATTAGCATTTGACCTCCGCATCATGCTTTGTTTACACGAGCGACTCACCTCCACCGCTCCGCTCCCACAAGGAACCGGGACGGGTGCATGCGAGACTGCGACGTGCGCACTACCTGACTGCCGCATGCAAGACGGTCACATGACTATAGGCAAAACAAAAATTAAAACGTGTTTTCGATTGTCTTGCAATCTGCTAAGTAATGTGCATTTGAGGCACGGTTCAGAATGGATTCAGTGATTGAGAAGAAATAGCATGAACAACATGAACTAGTTCAAATTAAAGTTCAGTCCTTGTAAAATTAATTTGTTCATTTATCGTTCATAGGTCATCATTTTGAACTATGAACAGGTGGTTCCCCAAAATTAACTTTTTAGTTATGTTTTAATTCGTTGCTGTCAGATATAAGTTGTCAACATTATTGACGTTATACAAGCAGAACAAAAGACAATATTTACCTCTTTCAACATTGTGTTAGATCAGGGCTTGGGTTAGATTTTCAGAGGTGGATAGAAACGGTGCAGTTTGGAACATTTTTTTTTTTTACTTTATTGCTGTCTTATTGTTTGGAAGGCTTTTGAAATCTGATATGCATTATTTTTTCCGGCGTTAGCGCCGTTTTTCCATCTTTATTGGATAGGATTAGTCGGAAACTGGGTTGAAGAGATCGGGGGTAGACATTGCAGACAAGTCAACAAGCGTAGTAAAACTCGCAACACTGAGGACGCTGCGGTAGACACAGCGCCACTAACATGAATGGGGTCGCGTTAGGTGCGGTGTCCATAACCACTCGGCCAACGCGGACCCCGCATCAAGCATAATTGAACATCTCATTCATGTTCGTCTAAAATGTAGAGCTATCGTTCTTTGAACAAGTTTGTGTACAACACTGACTAGCACTATATTCTTTAAACTAGACCTATGCAGTCGTCTTGACTGCTAAATGTAGATCCCCAAAAACAAAGCTAAAACAATGTGGAACGATTGTTTTAGCGGCCACCCCTAGCCGTGTGCAGTTGCTGCCCGGGGCCACCGCCGCGGGCGCCCCGGGCAACAACAGCTAGTGGCGGCCACGGTGTCGGGTCCATGGGCAGCCGCTGATATTGTTGTTTGAGGGTGTCGCATGGAGCAGAACATTGGGCCTAATGTTGGGGACGCCACTTTTGCTAACTTAAAATTGTCCCTGCAAAGAACCTCAAAAAAGGTGATTACTCGAGGCACAAAAAATATTTGGGTATTCGATTCGAGTACTTGAATACTTTGAGTACTTGAATACTTCGGATAATCGTTTCAGCTGTGATAATATGACACATTGAAGACCTTCACAGAAAATCAAGATTGCCTCTTTGCCTTAGTGAAAGGAAGCTCAGCCTAAACATGTAGGGTGGGTTGCCCTAAATGGGCCACTGCCTAATATGGGACACCTAAGTTCCAGTGGCTCTGGCTCCTCCCTAAACTAATGAATGCCAGTGAAACAATGGTAAAAGCAAACTATGGTAATGCGTCTAACATTAAGTTCAGCTGTTGAACACTACATTTCACTGCCCTACCTTAGGTAACTGACTGTCCCACATTTGGAATCGGCAAAAAAGGGCCCACATTAGGCCAATACACCCTAATTATCATGTGCCTTGCTGGGAAATTGACCCCATGCAGACCAGAGAGTTGATTTTGATTCTGATATTCATTTAGCTAAAATACATTTGCCACGTTTTCTCAAATTGTTCGTTAAAGACATATTCTCTGAAACACAAGCACAACAGAAGCACACACATACACACAAACACAAACCACCGTGCACACATGACACACTTCTAGCGGCGGGTGGCGCGTCAGAATCTGATTTGCATTCTGGAATTCCTCAACCACTTTGTTGGGTGCTGTTCTCTGAGAAGAGAAGGGGATGGCGGCAGTGTAGCGTGTAGGGTGAGGTTTTTACGGCGGTGCCGGTGGATGTATCGTCTGCAGGGACTGAGCTACTCCCAGAGGCTGTCTGCTGTGTCTGGGGCTCTGAAAACTTGTGACAGTCGCCCCGGGTCCCCCATGAGACTGCGGGAATGAAGTGTGCGAGTGTGTGACTGTGGGTGTGACTCTGTGTGTGCATTCAGCTAAGGGAGGGATGAAGGGGGGACAGATATATAACATATAGCAGCATTTCGATGGTTACATTTTAGAGAGGGAAAATAATCAGAATCACAATCAAACAGACATGATGATATAGATTTTGGTCAGCACCCTGGTACAGTGAATAAAGTTCAAAAGCAGTAGCAGTCAAAAGCAGTAGCAGTATCAAAAACAAGAACAGGAATAACCCAGAATTCTGGTCATGTGACCATGGTAAGCGCCCAGTGATCTATCGGAAAGTTGGTGATTAAGTATGGTTACTTATAGGCTACAGAAATGCACCAAAATGTAATCACTTCATCTGTTTGTAATTCCCAAAAAGAAGTAAAAAAACAAACAAACAAAAAAACAATTTGAACTAGAAAAACATAAGAACATACAAACATTCTTACACAAATTAAGATTTCTTTAACATTTAATTAAAAAAAAACCCTGGCCCACCAATCACAGCGAAGATAGTAAAAGTCGTGCCACTTTCTGGAACTGGAATGTAACCATTTCAAGACTCTTTGCGTATTGTGTTGGTAGTAGTGTTGGTTCAGAGACACTCACTAACAAAAAGATTTTCAGTGGGACGTTAAAACCAGAAATAATACATAAGCCTTGTGTGCCTGTGTGTACTGTATATGGTGTGCATAGTGTAGAAACAGCGCACAAGATGAAATGTATCTTTATTAAAACGTGATGAATCGCACTGAGAGTCTGTTTATCAGGTTATACAGTGTACTGCTGTGTAATATCCTCAGAAGCATTGCTGTGCTGGCAGCCTGTGTGAGAATGTAGTAAAAAAGCTGAAACAGAAGTGGGCCTTGAGCGCTGGCCTAGAAAAAAAAGTGGTGAAACTAATGTTTGACTTAAATGCGGTGATCCTGCCGCCGGCTGTTCTCGTTCAGACGCCAGGAGAAAAGATGAATTAACAGTCCCGCGCGCCGCGCGCACAACGCACGACGCCCGGCGACGGCCCTGGCGAGCGCTTATGGAAAGTGGAACAGCGCAGGGAGCGTTTTATTTTTTTGCTGCATTTTTTGGTATCATCAAAATAAATACTGGGGTTTCTCACCGAGAGACAGCACCCGGGGGTAAAGATGCAGTATAGAAAATGTATGGGGAGGAAAAAGGTTATTTTATTCTTTTATCTTTGGGGAGAAGATGATTTGGTGGTTTTATCTATCCCAGGAGTATACCGGTCTAGAGGAGATAGATGGCTGAATGAAAGAATACATGACTTTATTTAAAGGACAACATATAATACCACAAATCATTGGAATTTCGACTGGAACATTGCATTGGATCTAGCAGGAGTGATGTTTTACATCTGTTGCTTTGAAAATAGACAATCGGTCTCTGTAAGCTACCTCTCTCCCTCTCTTCAGCCTCACTCAGCTTTGTGGTCCATCAAAGCTTTCTCTCTTGCTGATTTGTTTATGACACAATCAATCAAACCATACTGTATTGTCATTGGATGTTAGGGCTGTCTTTCAGGTCTGCACTGTGTTGTAATTGGATGTTCAATGTGCTGTGAGTAATACTTCTCTATGATTGGCTGAAAGCCTGAAAAACCTTAATCTTTTTCTCCTAAGTCAATCGCACACAATAACAGTATTCTAATCGGTGGACACTTTTGAACACATGGGCTATGGAGAATTTATATCCCTAAAGCGCGGTGCGTCGAGGGTGTAATGGATCTGCATGCACCGACCCAGTGAACACGGCAGATGCACGAAAGCGGCAGTGGTTCAGATCGTGTTAACACTATAACTTTTGATGGATGCCTGGATTTGTCCCAGATTCGGTGTGTTAATGCTCTAGGATAGGTTCATGAACTGATATTGAACTAGATTTCAAGGCGGCTGGATTAAAGATGGCCAAATCTTTGTTTGGGCCACAGCCTCTGATCAGGTGGATTTGCCTCACATTTTTTTAGCTTCGTTTTCAGGTCCTTTAGCAGTCGGGACGACTGCATATGCCCAGCTATTTTTATTTTTAAATAAAGGATTTCAAAATGGTTTCAAAGAGATGGGGTTCCAGGCTCAAATGCCAGCCATTGCTACCATCTTCTGAAAGGAAATAGGGTGGATTGCCCTAATGTGGGCCACTGCCTAATGTGGGACACAGTCTCACATTATGTTAAACTGTTCTTTTAAAGGTCTTTTCATTCATTTTTCTCCAACTGGGAAATAACAAGGACGTGTACATATATTATTTTAATAAGCCCAACAGTTCAACACTACATATCACTGTTCCAGCTAAGGCAACGGACTGTCCCACATTAGAAAGCTGCAAAAGAAGGCCCACAAGATACACGTTGCACTTCGCCGAATTCAACAAACGGTCCTGTCACCTATCGTCAGGTAGCACACCTGCACTTTGTCGCTAACGAGGTCCGCCAAGACAATCGACAAACGCATTAGCGGCCGTATCGGGAAGGCCATCACGGTGGCCATCATGACAGGCGAAGAGGAAACCCTAGCTTGGGTGGCGAGCGCACGCCGCCGTCACATCGATTACAATATCTGGACGCGGTGCGCGGGAGGAAGGGGGGGAGGATCAACAACAATATAGTCCAATAGTCCTGACTCCATACATCCATACCCACGTCAGGACGGGTGACCCCGGGCTGGGTCAATAGCACACTTTAAAGAGGATCAAGTGTGTAAATAAAGGAAGCCCGCCTGTCTTTTTTTCCCTGCCGATGAGGCTTCGACCGGCGGACCGAGTGGCTAAAGCCATTGACGCCACGCGGCCGCATCCAACCTGCTAGCGGCTGTCGATAGCCAGCTTAGAGCCGCACTACGCTCGCTTGTTTTCTCTGAATTCCGGATAACAGATGAGGACATTGTATATACTCATCTATCTATCTATCTATCTATCTTATATATATATATATATATATATATATATATACACATTATATATATATATATATATATATATATATATATATATATATATATATATATATATATATATATATATATATTAGATATCAAGAAATATATAGATATATTTCAGTAGGAATTTCTGGTGGTGTACATATATATTGAAATTACTTTAATCATTTAATATATTATTATTGTCATTAACTCATTGACTCCCAAGTCACGTAAAAATATGTTTTCACTCCCCATGCGTTGACTCCCAAAACGTAACATTACGTTTTTTCCTTCTGTTTTACATATTTCAAAACTAGACACTTTGATGCATAACGTGTGTGATTTTGGGAGCTCTGTGATGAACAGAACTGTCATAGAAGACCGTCAAAACTCGTGCGATCATCTGGACATTTTAATCATTACACACGGAGTGTGTCAGAGACCCAAAATCCTCTAGTCATTCCCACATTGTGTTCAATCAGTGTCAGTTTCCAGAGGGAAGTAGCCCCGTTTACATGGTACCAAAAAGCCGAAATATGATCCGTTTATAGGTGGATCCACTTCAAAAGTGCTCATGTAGACACCTCCAGATCCGCTTCAAGTGGATTAGATTGAAGTGGAATACATATATGCCGGTCAGCGCTGCGGCCGGATGGAGAATGGGGAGGGGGAGGAGAGAGGGAGGAGGGGGAGAGAAGGGAAAGAGAGAAGGGAGAGAGAGGGAGAGAGAGAGAGGAGGGGGAGAGAGAGAAAGGGAAGGAGAGAGAGGGAGGGAGGGGGAGAGAGAGAGGAGGAGGAGAGAGAGAGAGAGAGAGAGAGGGAAGGGGAGAGATTACAAACGAGCCATAGCATGTTTCAGTTGCCCTGTCAGATAATATGCTGTGCCCCTACAAAAAACGTCTAAAATGGTCAGAATGTCTGGGAGTTTTGGGCATGATTCCAAAAAAAGGCCTGGTATTCAATGAGTTAATATATATTTTTAATTTATATTTTTAGTTTTTAATTTTAAAAAATGTTCATTTAAACTTTTGAAGAAGTTATGGACCCAAAACAATTTTCGGCCATCTTGAATGTGTCGGCTTCCCAAATCCAAGACCAGTTCATAAACCTACTCTAGAGCATTAAAACGTCAAATCGGGGACAATTCCATCCATCCGTTCAAAACATATCAGTTTAACACGATCTGCACAGCGGACACGCCGCATGCAAAACCGTTATAGTGCAATTATATCCCTAACTCACCGCGTTTCAGGGATATAATTACACAACACATAGGGTTAGGTTATAACCAGAATATGACAAAAGACAAGCATGTATATCAGCCCACCATTTGTTTTTCGTGTTTTCTTTTTTGTTTTTTTTTGTTTTTTTTTGCTGGCAAGCTGAACTATTTGGCTTCTGATTTCTCTTTACTTTGCAACGTGTGTGAGGAAATAAAATAAATTGTTTTTAATTTGGGACCTCCTTCCATTTCTTTTGTTTCTCTTTTGTTCTTTCCTTGGTTCGCTACAGAAGCCCTTAAAGAGTTTTTTGACACACTGGGTTTAAAGTGTGCGCAAAATGTGTACATTTTTGAATTAGTTGCAACAAAAATACTCTCTTTTGGGTGTCTGTAGTATTTTTCTCCATGTTTGACCCTTTGATTGTTTGGAAGTGGTGTAACATTTTGGTTGGCATTTAGGGTGGATTCTCCTAAAGTGGGCCACTGCCTAATGTGCAACACCTATGTCGCACCTACCAGTCGCTCTGGCTCCTCCCTGAACTAATAATGTATGTCAGTGAAACTATGATAAAAGTTAACTATGGTAATGTGTCTAACATCAGGTTCAACTGTTCAACACTACACTTCACTGTTTGACCTAAAACTGAGCCACATTAGGAAACTGCAAAAAAGGGCCCATATTAGGGCAAACCACCCTAACTACCATATTTTCCCGTCTATTGCCAGAACTCATGCCTCTTCCCGTTTTTATTTCCTAAATATTTACAGTTAACTCCTAACATACTTGCTAACACTCTGTGTTGAAGATGTAGTCGTTGATTTAATCCAAACGTTTCACATAGTATTATCCAGACCCTTCATAAAGACCCTTCATTCTCTTATTTTTGTGCACCATGTTGTGCACAATTGTGTTTAAATCTTTCAGTGTTGAAATGTATTTTGGTGTCTTTAAACATGTTTTTGTGGAAGCTGTCCATGGAGATACGGGGTAATAATTAGTTCAATTAATTAATTAATTAATTAAGTAATTATTAACATTGCTTATATCGCAACGTTTCATGTTTTTTTAAAGTTATTTTTGGGGCACAAGCGCCATTTTTTATTCTTTATTGAAAGAGATAGTGACAGGATTAAATCAGAAACTGGGATGAAGAGTCGGGGGGGAGTTTCATGGTTTTAATTGTAATTCACAAAGGCTCAGTCCCCCTCAACCAAGTGTTTCTGACACATAGCGCATTTTTTCGTTCTGATTTGTCCTTTCTAGGTCAATCTTTGATCAATCTTTGGTTGCAAAAGCAAGTGTTTTGTAGTGCACTTTCTTAACAGACTGAGCTACTGCGCCACACCTGCCTCTGGGTTTTAAAGATTAATTCCTGTTTTTGTGGACATTTGACCATCATCTGAGGACGGCAATATGCTAAAGCCTGTCTATTGTGTTTTTATTCTTTCTCCTTTTATTGGAACGTGCTTTTTTGGCACTGTGGTACTTTATATGTATTTCTGTCAGAACCATTTTAGTCAAGAAACACAACAGAAGTTTAAGAAGCAGTTCTTTTATTGAAATTAGGATTATCTTGCTGGTATGGCTCTGTTCGGAGGAACTCCCCTATTTCCATGAGTACCATGAAAAAGCACTAATACAGGGAGCAGCAGCAGTGTACAGAATTTGACGTGACAAGAGAACATGTCACATCATACACAACACTTTTTCCATCTTGGTGATGGAGCAGGGGAAGGTAGTGTGTAGCAAAACAAGCAGTATTTGGTTTAGGAGCGGGTAGAACTTATAGGACGTGCCGAAGCTGTCCGGCCAATCGCTAGGCGAGAGAGTTAATCAGCTGAGGGGATACACCTGGATCAATTAGGAATGAATGAAGGGGAGGACAGCAAGCTTCTTAACTATCATACCCTGCCAGAAATTACGTTTGTACTTTAAATTATTGTGCAGCATGTGCGTGGTCTTAACCGCTCCTTAACAACGTGAGTTACGACTTAAGAGGATCTGTGATTGGCCTGAATCCTGACAAGCTTGAGTCTGTAGTCCAGCAAAGATCTCAGCGGAGTCAATACTTTGTCAGCATAGCTTTACCCCATGGACCTAAATGTGGAGGGAGATAGAAGCAATGCATCCCTTCCAAATGTTTCCTTTTTAAATCCAGTATGTGACTGTGAAGTTACACAAAATGAAATGCGGCCAGTTTTAGTTCATTTCGCTTATGTTCACTCCTATGTGGGTCCGCTATATGGTGACAAAGTACCGCTGTGCACCAGAGTGAGTGCACGCACAGATGCAAGATAGGTTTTTATTGACCTGTCTATGATCAGGAAAGAAGATATTTATCTGCGCTGAGCAGATTATGTTTTTGGTCGCGTTGGTTTGTTTGTCAGTTTGCAGGATAACTGAAAAACGTATGCGCGGATCTGAATGAAATGTTGTAGAGTTGTTGGAAATTACCAACAGAACAAGTGATTACATTTTGGTGCCTATAAGTAACATAACATAATAGCGTCTAGTTTGACCACTGTTATGAGCTTACAAACGGCAGCAACACGCTGCAGCTGCCTCCACTCTACTGCATAGTACTAACACAGCTCAGATAGTGTAGAGGTTAGCCGGACAGTCTGCCAAGCTGTTCGCATCCCCACCCACCTCGAGCAGATCAGGAAAATATGTATTTTTATGTATATACTCCTGCGTACTACCAAGAGCGAACAAACGGAACAAGTGGTTACATTTTGGTGCGTTTCTGTATAATAGCGTCTAGATGTTTTGGCATCAGTGACCCTATGGCCTTGCCGCAGGCTTGCACTGTCTGAGTGCTTCTAATTACCTGCGCGGGGGCTGTGCCGCGGAATCAGCTTATGATTTTTGGTCGTGTTGGTTTGTCACCAGGATAACTGACCAAGCTGGATGAAATTTTGTTGTTGGAAATTATCAACGGAAGAAGTGATCAAATTTTGGTGCATTTCGGTAGCCTAAGTAACATAATCATACTTAATCACCAACTTACCAATAGATCGCTGGTCACCTACCGATAGATCTCTGGTCGCTTACCGCGGTCACATGACCAGACTTTTGCAATTGAGCTACTCTACAAGCACTTGCATTGATAATAGGTTGCCACACACAGTGCAGTATTTGCACCGCAGTATTTACATTCTATTGCTCTCTTTAAAAGCAATTTCCTGGGGAGTGTGCCAAATTAAAAGGTGAATCTTAATGCCAACTCTGTCAATGTGAGTCGCTTTTTTCTCTTATTGCTGAGCCCAGACAGGATAATAGGAATAATGTAATAATTATTCTCTTCCTTGAAGCAAGCCATCATAGACACATCAAAATGGTGCGGCGGTGGGGAGATGGGGGTTGGTGGGGGAGGCTGCAGTCACCAAGCACGGTGTTTGTGTGGTTTTCTATTAATTACCTGCGCCTGGGCCTAGCCACAAAGCAGGTTGTTTTTAGCAGCGTTGGTTTGTCCCCTTGATAACTGAAAAAGTTGTCCACAGATCTGGATGAAATTTTGCAGAGTTGTTGGAAATTACAAAAGAAAGAAGTGATTACATTTTGGTGCATTTATTTAGCCTATAATTAACATTACTTAATCGCCAACTTACTGATAGATCGCTGTGCACTTACGGCGGTCAAGTGACTCGACTTCCGGGTCCAGGGGCCGCTGGGAAATTTGGCATGTTCGCCGGTGGCAATTTCCCTACTCTACAAACACTGATAAGCATTTATAATGTGTTGCCACACATACTGTTAGCACTAACAGTACTATTTTTTGTACCACTACGGCGCAGGTTTGCAATCTCTGAGTACTTCTGATTTCTGTTTTCTTTTTTTTTTGCATCCCACACATACTGTTATGTTTGGAATGCTTCCAGAACTTGCGGGAAAGCTGTCGGTGAGGGGCAGCGAAGTCACAACTCCATGCGCCATTACAGTATGTGTGCTTTGTAGCGCACTCTTGGGGAGAATTTTAAAAACTCAACTTTGGCAAATCGAATCAGCTGTTATCAGATTTTCTTTTTTCTCCCTCTCCACTGAATGTCGTATCACCATGCTCACCAGACGTAATTGAACCCATTTCCAACATGTTACATGTCTCTGGTCAGCCTTATGTGATCAACTCCCCCTGTCCTCGACATAACTCAAGCAACATTCAGATTAAATTTGTGCAGGGGGTGTGTAGCCTTGTGAAAACAAAGATCAAGTATGTTTTGATAGAAGCATGCATGTGTGTGTGTGTATGTGTGCGTGTATGTGGTGAGCGTGTGTGTGGTGTGCGTTTCGATAGAAGCATGTGTCACTGTGCCTGTGTGTGTGTGTACAGGATATGAGCGGGACACATTTTACGATGTTTTCATTGAGGAAAAAATAAACAGCGCAAATCGCTGTATGTGAGCCGTGACACCACCGCACTGTAAACATTTTATTCCTTTTCATTTGATTTCAAAGCTTCCTCAGGTGTCACATCAGACATTACCGTCAAAATGAATGTCCAAATTGATGTTGCTAACACTCTGGTCTTAACACGCCGGTATTGAAACATGCCTGTTGCCACGGCGATGTTACGCGCCACAACACCCACACGAGGGGCGCTTGACACAGTGGGCAGCGTTGCTTCGTTCCAATCCTGCGATTGGAACGATTTAGACCTCATCAAGAACAGAACAAGGCAACAGACTTATGCAGACATATACCCACTGTAACAGTAATCTTAACAATATAGGTAGAAGCTAGGGCTTTGCAAAAAAAAATCGATTTTAAATCGGAATCAGATTATTTTGTTCAGAGGATTTTGGAAAAAGTGAAATAGTCAAATCGCTTTTCCTTTTTAACATTGATGATATTGATTTCGCTGGTCTGTTTTCAAGTTGAATGGGTGAATAAAATGTATATTAATTGATAATTGTATTAATCCTAAGCCAAAGGGTAAATTGTCTCTACTTATTTCTTAATTCTAATAACTAATGATGTCCATAGCCTTTCAATTATTCTTGTGAGGAATTGTTAAAAGATATTCCTGGATCCGGATCACATTCTATGTAGGGTGGATTGCCCTAAAGTGGGCCACTGCCTAATGTGGGACACCTAAGCTGCAGTGGCTCTGGCTCCTCCCTAAACTAATTAATGTCAGTGAATCTATATGGTAAAAGCAAACTATGGTAATGTGTCTTAACATTAAGTTCAACTGTTCAACACTACATTTCACGCTCCCAACTTATAGCCTGGCAAGCCAGACCCAGTGCATCGTCCACGAATTGCACATCGCTAGATGCTGAATTGGGTCTGGTGCAGCTCCATTCGAAAAACTGCGAAAAACGTTGAAAAAAACCATGTCAATCAAATGTTGTGATCCAGTCACCGTGCAGTAGGTGGGACAAACAGCGTGGGGGCGTGGCAAGTATTTAAAACAGGCAATCCAATCACAGCGCAGTAGGCGTGACGATCGAGGAGCTGACTGAGGAAGCAAAGACGATGCTGACTGTCGCGTCTATTGTTAATTTCTATTGCGAGCGACATCGCAGCGACATCGAACGAGAGCGAAATCAAGTGTATTATAGTCAATGCATGATAGGAATCATGTACGCGTGCGAGTGTGTGTTGAATTAAAGTGAGAGAGGTAACGGACTCTGGGAGAAGTTGGCCACAAAGCGCAGCAATTTTCCATTCCATGTTCACTCCGCCGTGCATTCTAAGTACTGAATGGAATCAGACATGCAAAATGTCGACATCCATCCGAAAATGCCCAGTGGCATTCATTCCCGGGGTGAAAAAAAACCTGCCGCGGTCAAAATTTAAGAGCTATTAAAACATGTGGACCATCACCCTGTGTTGTCGTTTTGTAAATTGATCTTTGATTATTGTGATATTTACATTATAAAATGTATGGCATTATCATCGTTATTCCCTGCAGCGTGTTACCTCGCCTCGACCTCGGCTGCAGAGCACTGCCAGCTGGTCTCTATAGCCGTGACTCCACGGAGAACTCGCTTACAAGGGGACACGGCACTATGTCCTGTGTTTGGGTACATGGATAATTCAGACACCACTACAAAATGTGCAACCCATATAGTGAACTATTAGTTGCCATGGTTGGCTCTGTTCGGGAGGTGGGTGGGGGGATGATCACACACAAGTAGACGCCTGGTCCATACCGGTTCGGTCAATACCCGTTTGAATCTATTTCATAGTGTGTAACGCACATACTACTACTACTTGTACATATTGAATGAGATAATTTGGGAGGACTGCCCCATACTAACAAATTGCCAAACGGTCGCTTTCTCGTGAGATAGTTACACTTAAACACAATAAATAACACACAATAAATATGAAACCAACTTTTTATTTTTTTATCGCAATGCACACATTGTATAGTGTTTATTCATAATATACATACGGACATGATTGTTTACAGAGAGATGTAGTGACTCTATTGTACCACTGGGGCGGCGGCAATGTACATGCTTAACGTGATTTAACAGAAATGTAGTACGACGAAGATCGGCATGACGTCAGAACGAGACGGTGGACTGGGAGGACCGGGAACGCCCACTTTATGCAAATAGTGTATAACACACACACGCTGACACACACACCCACTCACACACACACGCTGACACACCTACACACACACATCCACTAACACAACCACTCTCATACACACACTCTCACACACACAGCCACACACACACCACCACCCACAAGCGCACTCACATGCGCACACACACGCTCACACACTCACACGCACCCACACAAACTCACATACCCACTCACACACACTCACACGGCCACTCACACCCACACACACACACATACCCACAAACACACACCTACACACTCACACACACACACACATACATGTGAAGTTCCCCACATACTTGTACGCTATGCGAACATTCCATCCAAGGGAATTGACTTCTTATTACATAATTGGATTGTGTGTGTGTCTGTGTGTGGGTATGTGAGTATGTATGTGTGTGTGTGTGTGTGTGTGTGAATGGATGTGTATCTGTGTGTACGTGTCCCTGTGAGTGTGTGTGGGTGTATGAGAGTGTGTGTGGGTGTGTGTGAATGGGTGTGTATGTGTGTGTACGTGTCCCTGTGAGTGTGTGTTTGTGGGTGCG
>OMKY01049256.1:0-12684 GCA_900302395.1 Bregmaceros cantori | reverse complement strand
AAATTTAGGATCATTCTTGTGATTTTCAATGAGATTTTGAAAGTGTAATGTTCTTTGTTGTTTGATAGTGTTGTTATAGATTTTGAGTTGTTCACGGAGGTGTTCATAATGAACTGTTAACTTAGTCTTCCTCCATCTCCTCTCCAGACATCTACAGAGTCGCTTCAATTTTTTTGTTTCTTCATTTCTCCATGGGGAGTCACTTTCGTTTTGATTGTCTTGTTGCGTAGCGGGGCAACCATGTCTAGCGTTGTTTTTAGTTTGGTGTTAAAGTTATCGAACATAGAGTCACAGGGTGCAGGTAGTGTCTCTGCTGGGGTGTTCTGGATTACGTTGATAAACTTTGCGGCGGCATCAGAGTTTAGGTACCGTTTTTTTACTGTTCTCAGCGGCGGCTCTCGTATATTGAGTCCGACAATAGTAAAGAATATACATGAGTGGTCGGACACAGCCAGATATTACCTACATACATTTTAGTAATTAAAAAGTATGTAGAGTTGTGGAAGAAGTGTGTTGAAGGCTATGCTATTTTATAATCTTTTATCAATAATGATTGATTGACAGCCTACCGTATCGATAGATGATGTATGCATATGTGCCCCTGCTGTGCCCCTGTATAACATTAGGCCTAGGACGCCCCTGAT
The DNA here is from genome assembly GCA_900302395.1 of Bregmaceros cantori. NCBI lineage: Eukaryota > Metazoa > Chordata > Actinopteri > Gadiformes > Bregmacerotidae > Bregmaceros > Bregmaceros cantori. Next base: position 12,040 of record OMKY01049256.1, on the reverse strand, counting down.
GTCAACGCAGTTAAAACTGTTGAATTATTGTATACACTGCCAAACGATTCCACTGGCGAGTTTTAAACAACTGTTCAACGACATGTTGCGAATGCTCCGTTATAATTATTTATAGCGTGTGATGTTGGCAACGTACATTTATAATATGTATTGTTGATCAGACCGAGCACGCTGGGGATGTAGCTCAGTGGTAGAGCGCATGCTTCGCATGTATGAGGCCCCGGGTTCAATCCCCGGCATCTCCACAGTTTTTAACTGAAACGTAGGATTCTAATTTCCGAGCAGTAGGCTTGACGTATCATATAACCAGTGAATATATGTTAAGAATAATATCTTTGTCCTACAGTAAACGGGTACTATGTGTTACTTATATTGCGCTAACAGCATCTGTAAAATTAATTGCCCATGAATGGAACGCATTCTGTGGTACCAACGGCTGAGAATCGTCGCTGTTTAGAAGTACATTTCCACGCAACATACGGTTGGCTACAATCAATGACACAAATTGTTTAAACAAGAAACAAAAATAAATGAATTCATTCCAACACCATGTTTACATCCTAAAACGAGCTCCCGTCCACCTCCGTCTGGTTCACTTTATACACGCCCCCTCTTGTGGTGATCCACAATTAATAGAATTATCGAGCTAAATACAGGATTTCATCATGTTTGGTTTAGACTGATGTAATGACACATGGGAGGTCACATGGGGCTGACCGATGGCTGTCAGCTTATCCTTGTGACGTCACATGTCTCGAATGTTCTGTGTTCTGTCCATATAAGCAGAAGCCGACAGGCTTTCTGCCTCTTTGTGAACCGGTCCTATGTTGAATAAACATATCAGATTGAGCACTTTGGAGTGATCCAGCCTGCGGTTCTTCCTCTGCCGCCGGCGGATCTTACGACCTCCAAACTGGTGACCCTCGACTATTCTTCTGGTTTTCGCCGGGAGAAAGAACGCGCGCCGGTGGTCGAATCGAACCGGATTCGACCCCCCGGCTAGATGGTGCTCCTACGACTGGGAGGCGACGAGCGACGGAGGCGACGAGCGACGCTGGCGTGCGGCAACTAGCCATGTGCTACAGCCAGCGGACATTGGTGAGGTGCCACCCGCATAACCATCGATTTAAGGGGACCCCGAGCAGCGAGCCCCCGCTGTTAGGACAGAGCGGGTTAACGACACCCCCCAGCAAGGCGATGTGAGTCTGATAAGACTTTGTTTTTTTTTTGTTTGGAAATTCGCCTCGGTTCCCGATAGGGCCACACGCACACGTGTTGGCACCGGATATTTCCTGCTGAGACTGCTCGGCGATGACAGGTATTACGCGTGTACCCAAGTTGAATCGGACACCGTTCATGAGGCCTCACCCGCGTGCTTCGCCCACGGAATGGGGTGTAGGGGACATGGCAAGTTTTTGTGCCGATCACGGACACGGAGCAGTCAGCCGCGTCGAGCCGGCGTTTCCCCGCGGGGACGAGTCAGCTTTTTTTCTCCAGCAGCAAGTAATTTTTTTCCCTCGCCCACCGCTGGGTGTAGGTATTTATTCATAAATTCCCTCTTCCACCTGCCGGATGCTATGAGTGCTGCCGTAAAGAGCAGGGACAGAGGGCCCCTCGTGCACGGTTAAGCCACCGGCACATGATACGTGTCGGGACCCAATAGTGGTGAACTATGCAGTCCAATAGTAGCAGTGTGTTGAATGCGGCCACGACCGCTTTTACGCGCAAGCCGCGAGCCTCCGCTCCACGCGGCCATGCGTCAGAGCTAGGATGAGGACAATTGTTATTACGCGTGCCAAAACGCGGACCTGAACTGTGGGTAGCTAAGGACTTCGCACCCTACCTACAGCGGCCAGCCCATTTGCCACGCTGCTATGCGTCGGAGAGCGAGGGAAATCTTTATTCCACATGTCAAAACGCGGACCTGAACTATGGGTAGCTGATGGACTTTGGACCCTGCCGACCGGTTAGCCCAGTGTGGGCAATTGCACCGCAATGTCGGACATACGGTGTATACCAGCGCCGCCTACAGAGACAGTCGGCGTAGCCACTGCGTGTAGGAATGTGTGGAGAATTCTAGGGGGACCCGAGCGCTGCGCCACATAGTGGGTTATAATTCTCACACATTTATTGACTTTCCATGTGTATCAGTTCCCACGCAGAGACTGTATGTGTAGAGACAATTCCACTATTTTGTCTGCGTCACTCACAGAGACTGAATGATACTTGGAATGAATTATTGTACATTGTGGTGTTTGGAAAAACTGTTTTGACATGTTATTTCCATGATGTCATTGTATTATGTCAGGTTATTTCCATGATGTCATTGTAATCCTGTATTTATACTCTGGGGGAAAATGTGTGGTGATCCACAATTAATAGAATTATCGAGCCAAATACAGGATTTCATCATGTTTGGTTTAGATTGATGTAATGACACATGGGAGGTAACATGGGGCTCACCGATAGCTGTCAGCTTATCATTGTGACGTCACATGTCTGGAATGTTCTGTGTTCTGTCCATGTAAGCAGAAGCCGACAGGCTTTCTGCCTCTTTGTGAACCGGTCCTAAGTTGAATAAACATATCACATTGAGCACATTGGAGTGATCCAGCCTGCGGTTCTTCCTCCGCCGCCGGCGGATCTTACGACCTCCAAACTTTATAGGTTTGCTTATCTTGGGGCTACATATACACTGCACACATTTTCCCATCCCACACGAAATATTAACAATCGTAGCAAAATCGACCGTCGGTTGCTTCTATAGACTGTATGCAGTCTATGGTTGGTTCAAAGACATCTCGGTTGATTCTTTATCGGACGCGTTAAAGTATACCAGACACATTAAAGTTTATTGGACGCTTGGAGGATTATCGGCGTGTTCAGCGGATAAAATGCTGCGCAGGCCAACATAATGTATACGATTTCAAAATGTCACCTAGGCAAATACATATTAACTCAGTAAAAACTGAATGACAAATGTAGACAGTGTCACATCCTTGTGGCACTCCTCGTTTCTTCAATTAAAGTAGCAAAAGAGCATTCAGGTCATTTTAGGTTTATTCATTTCCACATTTCTGGCAACCATTGAAAACCTCACATTCACGATTCCCATCTTAAGAAAAAAAAAAAAAACACTGCAAAAATGTGATACACTTTGATACAGACAGTATTTACACCATTTACAGTATCACAACACCAATAATATTCACTAGCGTATATGTCTCATCCATAAAGTATTTACATTGGGGATAACACAATGTTACAAATAATATGTATATATATATATATATTTGTATATATAAAAAAAAGCTCACCACTGAATATGAAATGCCTTCTGGGTAAGCGGAGTGTGGAACACATCATAACATACTAGCGTCACTAGCCACTGTGGACGTCCTTTACGCAAATAAAACGAAACTGGTGATGATTACACTGCAAGGAGGATTAAACTGTACAATTCAACAATTGGGTGGGGGGAGGGAGGGGGTAGAGCCAAGAATGTATTTCGTATACATCCATGCACACATTTACAATACATCAATTTTATAAACTTTAGTCAAGTAACTTTCTTGTACAATGAATGCGTTTGTAGACCTCAAATATTGGCACAATCTTATCCAGTTTGAATCAGTCTAAAATGTTTTGATGTTGGAACACATCCTCTTTACTTCAAATTCAGTTAAATTTGAAGTAAAATATCATTCCCTTTCATTAGAAAAGAATGAACACTATATGCAAGGGTGGAAGTTCTTGCAAAGTCAATCACAGATTGGCTGTTTCAATGTTTCGATGTTAACTCTTTCAATTAGATGTTTGAAAGCCCACAAACTTGAATCCAAATGGAAATTAACAGCGTGTAGAGAAGGTTCTACTGAGGAAACTCAAGGTTTCCATTTTGAAAATTATGTCTCAGGTGTGTCTTATGTCTTTGGCACTAAACATGTTTTAAGACCGTTATACACACACATCTTTGGCACTGAAAGAGTTGAACTGCTCCTCAAATTTCGATTTTGAGTTTATAATAAACAGCGACCATGCCACGAGTCCTTTCAATTGCAGTAAAGGAAAAAAAAAAAAAACGAAGAGAGTGAATGCCCATCGATGGAGCTCCGAGACCTTGGAACTGGAAACAGAAAAAAGCAAATAAAAACAAGGCCTGCTGCTTATATATAGTTATGAATACTGGATGTCATGACAATATTCCTCCATGAACTGCACTGGGTCCGAAATTCCAATAAGTGAACATAGCGAGTTGCTATACAACTCCAGGTATCCCTTAATTTCCAAATGCCAGTAAACATTTAGCATTTAGTAATGATTTTCAATCTCTGTACGCCCCCTACTCCTCGAGTCTAAAAGAGGAAAATAACTTTAGCTTATAAAATGTGGCCAGTCCTCTTGACTTTAGGATACACAAAAATAAAACTCCACAATAGCCGTCATTCTTTGGTCTAAAAAATTGACTGGAGCGAATAGTCAGCTGATTAAGCAACAAGTGCAGTACTTCAAATCTGAAGTACTTCAGGCACAACAATACTACCTAACAAAAATACAATTAGAACCAATTCGGTCTCCCATTTCAGAGGCGGACACTACAACTATGTCACAGGGCTGGACTTGAGTCATACCAAACATGCCATAGATCAGTACATAAGAGTAGATTGATGAAATATAATATGGAAATGTTAGCGATAATAAAACCAACCACCCACCCAAGTCTTCCAATATCCACATTGACCCCATGCCAATGGTTCAGTCCCTGGGGCGTACCAGAGTTGCTGCAAACAACCAATCCAATGATTGATGCACCCATTTCATCCCACTTCACATTCTTTTTAAACAATGAGGAGGATCTTCCGAAATGTAGTTCTAAAACATACAAATGTCAAATATATTCTTATTCTTCAATTCCACACGTTGGTAGTCTTTTTTCTTTCTGTGCCTAAACAACATCTATCGGATAACACTCGAAAATGTTACACCACAGTTCTGGGAATAAAAACACTTTTTGCCCCCAACAGCCTTTAAACCAAGATCATGTCAGAAACACATTTTCCTAATTGAAAGAAAACACCACCAAAACTTCATAATGAAATATGTTCTTCCCAGATCTTAGCGGAGACGATACAAACACATCATGCCTGCCTATGTGCGTGCACTCACTGTGTGCACAGCAGTACTTTGTTAGCATATCTTAGCCCTATGGACTAAATGGGGAGGAGATGAAGGCAAATTCGGCTGTTTGATTGCCGTTGATCGATCTTCACCACCGTTTGGGTATGTGGGGGTAAGCTAGACTAACAAAGTACTGCTTTGCGCTTCAGTGATTGCACGGACAGAGGGAAGATCGGTCTGGATCGACATATTACAGTATGAATTTCAGTGGTTTACACCTGGTTGGCAAAAAGGAATACACACACATCCAAAAAAAGTCTAGTCCAAAGACATCAGAAGACACGATTTTCAAAAAGTAAAACCGATAAACAAAGAGGCTGTTGCTTTTAAATATGATTTCTAACATAAATTAAAAAAATAACATTGAGTGTCATTTCTGGGGCTACTGCTATTTATGGACACTGTGCCGTTGGTAGCATTTGGATATATACATTTATTGGAAGGATGTTGCCGATTCCAGTATAAGTTTATGGGGTATGGTGCTGTAGTAGGAGTTTATTTATATGTGTATTTTATTATTTTTATGTGTATAGTTTTATTTTGTATTTGTTATATTCCAAATGCTGGATGACGGTATGACATTAAGCTGAAAGCAGAGGACAAAGAGGCAGGCACACACGCACACACACACATAACAGCAGGCTGAGAGAAATGGAGCAGACCACAAGTGTCCTGGCGAACATGATGGTGCACCTATCAGGAAGTTGGAGTATTGTCATTGGATGGCTTGCCATGGGGAACTTTCATTCTAAATGAAACCGGAATTAACGTCAATCGTAAAACCGGAAAGGTAGTCAATTGACTCAATGAAATTCATCGTTTTCATGTGAAAATATATTATATAAAATATTACCTTCTGCAGAGTTTTAACTAGTGATATCAAAACGATTTCAAATAAAATTCCTTTCACATATTTCACAATTACAATGAACAACTAATGATCACACAGGTTCAAATCAGTTCAAAATATTTATCCTCCAAACCTGTGAGATGGGAAAATGGTTAAACTGTAAGATTTGGATGAAATTCACCAGACAAGCATAGCATGGTAAAAAAAAAACGTAGGTGGCGTTATTGCTTTAGATGGAATATTTTAAAAATTGGTCTACCATGAAAATGCCTGATTTAGACAAAATTTGACAGAAGCATGTAACACTGAAGACCAGGCACAATTAAAACAGCCATCAGAACAAGCCTGGGGGTAAAAAATGTATTGAACAACAAAACAAACACATTGAATCAAAAAAGAAAATAAATATTGAAAAAATAAAAATTGTAAGCACACATTGAGCTCAGTAATTGTTTACATGATGAAGGTATGATAGCCTCCCAATTAGCTACATTACAAGAGGGTATACGTCGCACGTTTTGGTGAAAAGCAAACAGACTTTGATACATTTGGCGGAACACACACACATACTTGCGAGATCGGAATGTCTTTAAAATACAAATGTAAAAAGGGTCTGTGCCCTTTTGTTTGTTGTGATGTTGAAGTTCGGGAGCCGTTTTTTCTCTTATGCATACAAGTGTTTGGGGCTGAGAGAGAATGAAGAAAACATGGCTAATCTGTGTCAGGTTGTGGGCGAGAGATCTTGGAAAATATGTAATATTATGAGTCAATATACACAGTGATCAAAAATATAATCAACTTTCTTGAAAGAAAAATGTATGCAAACATTCAGCAATGTATGAAAACATGCAAGTCCATCATGTTGGACGGCCAATTACACACGTCCATCCAAAAATGGGCCACACAATCACTCAGACCATTAGACATATCTGGTAAGTTGTTACATATTTGTCCAACTTCACTGGTAATGTGTGCTAATTTGTGCTAATGTTTATCGATAAATAGTATTATGATCAATAGGAATCCCCACGAACAGCAAACTGGCCAGCATCCTCTGCTGGCGCTGGCAGTCACTCGGATCAGACATCCTAGCAAAACCCAGTCAGTCAGTAGATATGAGAGCAACCATAAGATTGTGCCGTATACACTGAACGGCCCAATAGAAGCTGCATGTGGGAAAAAGCACCATTGCGTCTCGAGTCTAGGCATTAAAAAACAAACTCACTTTTCCTACATACTAATATCCTCGTGTCCACCATCCAAACTTTATTCAAAAGTTCTGCAAGATGGCGTTACACCCTTTACTGTGGCAATGAACAGATTCCATCGGAAGGATCAGTAAAATCTGGACACCCCCCAGATAAAAAATAATTTATGTTGGCTCTGTGGTGCGCTTAAGCGCCCATCGAATGTAGAAATCTAGAGTAGCTGAGTTTTTATATGGTGGTACATCCAGTCAGTGTTTTTTAAACACCACTAGTATATCATAATCACCGCAACACCCCAGCCAATGAACAATATATCTACGTTCGTTACGACTTTGACTGCAGAGATAAAGTGCAGATTATATTTATTAGGGAACAAGTATTGCTTTGCAGAAAACACATACAAAAATCTCTAGCATTCTATATTTAATCAAAGCAAAATTACTTTTTGATTAAAATCCCTTATACAAATTGGTATGGAAAGCAGGGCATTGAGCTCCAAAGGTGAACTTAAAATTAGAAGTTAATGTAAGTTGCTAATTCCTTTACCAATCGATGACCACCAGGATCAATTCATTAAAACAGCACCAGAAGATAAAACTCAATTGCGTCTTGATTAACATGATTGATCGACATCCCAAACGTGTGCATGTGCTTCGAAGTACACATTCCCATGATGTAATGTGTGTATTATGTTGTAGTGTTCTATTTGTTGTAAATTGTAAGCATGTACAGTCTATCAACTTGCGTCAAGAGTCTTGCACGGGTACGTTTTTTGAGACCCATACCCACAGAGCACCCCTGCATACACTCGTCTCTTTCAGAGACTCAACTCAGCGCAGGGAAAGCTCGCCCTCGACATACGCGGGGCAAACCACCTACGCACCACGCAGGTGGCATCATTACAACAAGTGTGAACTGTGCAGATGAGTTTGTATAACATGCAGTGGGAACCACAAGCCTACTCTTTATTCACGTGGTACCCGTCTACCCACCCGTATATTTACTTACCTGCCCATAACATTTTGAATATTTAACCCACCCCCTCCCCCGTTTCAGCACGTATCCGCCGGTGCCCGACTCAGTGCAGGACTCTGATCTGCGTCCCTCCTGCCCTGCTTCTTGAGCAGCTGAATACGGTTGTGGACGTAGAACTTAATGGAGCGCCAGTCTCTGTGATTGCTGACGAGCAGAGGACAAAGCTCCAGGCAGCGCTCGCAATCTGCCTTGGCAGGCACTCTCAACTCGCACAAATTGCGATTCAGATGGGTTTCCACTGCCACACGTTCATCCTCTGTCCACGGACGCTTTGTCACGCCACGCTTACCTGGAAGAATGAAAGCATCTTAAGCTGCACTGCACTCCAGAGAGTGATCAAAACATGAAAAAAAACAAAAAACAAACACTTCTCTCACTAGCACCACCCACCTTCAACACAGTCTACCCCCCACCAGACTGCCTGTGTAAATAACCCTTTCTTGGTCCGATTGACGTGCTTTTAACTATATTGCCGTGCTACTGTATTGAATAACTTGTTGACATTATTGCACCTTATATTTCTTGTTTGGTTTTCTTTTTGCTCTTTTAAATATTTTCCTTGCACTAGGTCTCTCTCTGGCACCGAACAAAATGCCTAGGTTGTCAACTTGTTAAAACCAGTATCAATTATGAATATAGAAAAGAATATGACCAATGACATTTCAATAACCTATATAAACTTTACACTGACTATATAATTTATATGAGATGTGTATTGGATATATTGTACTTATTTATGAGGGTGCTGCTGCATAGGAGTGTTGCTGAACACAAACTATGTAGTATTTTCTACAATGAAGCTCATTCAATTATAGAATCATCACGTTTGCACTGTGTAGCTGCATGTTGCAGACTGTGCACGAGCATCAGTTGGGTGTCAGTTCAAAGACTGACGGATTATAGTCCGATTCTGTCCGTCACACATCAACCTCCAGCCCTCTTCTCTCCTGCAGAGCAGCCATTAGGGTCACATGATAGGGGGACAACTACAACAATGACCTGTTGTCATGTTGTCTTTGCCAATGGAAGTTATGAGGTTTACCGTGAGAGTTCTGACACTCATTTTTTCCCTCCTCAATTATTTCATTCAAAGCTTGGGGTTGAATGAAGGCACTTTGCGTGTGACCCAAACCAGGCAATTTTGAAAGCATTTCTAAATATAAAATTGGAAATATTAATTGAATTCATGGTGAGAATATCAGCATCATCATCGATCTTCATCAATTCCAACCGTTCATCAGTTTGCATAGAATTCTCTTAATTTTTCTGGGTTCGGGCACACACACACAAAGACTACTTACCAGACTTGGGGGTGGGAGTCCTCTTCTTGTGGCCAGCAGGTGGAGTGGTGGCCGTGTTGGGGGTTGCTGGGAATTTCCCCTTCTTCTTCCTGGGGGGTCTGCCAGGTCCCTTCTGTTTCACAACCACCTTCTTCTCCTCTTCTTTCTCGCCCTCTGCTTCAGAGTCTTCAGAGAAGGAGTCCCCGGAGTTCCCGGACATCACTGTCATGGTAAAGCATTTTTGGAGTTATAGGGATTACATTTGCCGGAAATATGGTTCGAATATTTAATTACTATAATATTTGATCCCTAGTCACCCCCTCAGTGCATACCATCCAGTTCTAGGCAGATGTGCTGCAGGCTCATGCCTCTGAAGAGCACGCCCTCTCGCTCCCCGTAAAGGACCACACGGGCCACACGCCCCATCAGTGCAGGGTCCCGGTCGATGGCCGAGCAGTCCTGGCTGACTTGGTACTCCCGTGCCAGGAACTCTTCCAGACGCTTGGTAGAGCCCACGCCCTCATCACCTTCCTCCAGTAACAACAGCTGGCTCAGGATGGCCACCTGAAGTTGGGGTTATAGAAAAGTGGGGGTTGTCGAAAACAAGTTTGAAATCATTGCACTATCCTTACGTATATGACATTTCAAAACATTTTAAAAAACATTGTACAGTTCTATTACAGGCTTTGTCGAGTGCTTGTTACTTCAGTACACATACCAATAAACACCAAAGTCAAAATCGACAGCACATCCAAATTGCCAGTAGCAGTTTACAGCCACATATTGAGGAAACTGTTGAAACGTTACAGAACCACATTGGGTGATGATTGACAAATTATTGCCATACAGATGATGTGGAAATACAACAATAACAAAAAGGAGACCCTTCAATCAAGCCCTAATTTTCTAACAAGAATCTGGTGTGTCAACATCTACAAATGGTCAGGACATGATGGTAATCATTCTGCTGCAATGGGAGATGGTGAAATGTGATGGTAGGACATGCTGTGTGGTATTGTGGAATACAGATGGGTACCTGACACTGTCATTTACTTGTTTGCTCATTACTATTTCTGACTGTACTGTAGAACTGCTGAATGAACATATCACTAACTTCTCATTTGGTATTAATAGAAGTACAATGACAACAGTAATGGGATGAAAATTTATGGGCACAACCTGCCGGCGCACACGAGCGCCTGTCAGCGCCCCGGGATTCTTGGCGCCGCTGGCTCGTGCCATGTTGCGCAGCAAGTCTGTTCCTCGAAGCGGCGTGGCAGGTGAATGGTAGGGGCGGGAGAACACGTAGGGACTTTCAGGGTCCACGCCTACGTTGGGGCTTGTCTGCACCAGCAGCTCCAGGCAGGCTTCGCAGTGTGGCGGCAGAATGAGCGGCTGCACACGCCCGCGCTTGCCCACGACACCAGCCCGGGGAAGGTGGCATAGCACCTGCCGTTCGAATGGCGACAGTAGTGACTCCATCGAGCCTGTCACAGATGCAAATGAAACTGATAATCCACCCAAGCCCCTACACTCTCATTTCAGAATCCTGGAGATGCTGCCACCTATCTGTTAAGCAGCTATCTGGCTTATTCATGTGCCTAAGTCAGTGGTTCTCAAACGGTCACTGGTACGCATACCACCAGTGGTACGCCAAGCATGCTATGGTGGTAGCACGGGTTAAAATTGTAATCCGTAACGTAATCCCCTAACCCAATTTTAAAAGTAACGTAACGGATTACTTTTGTATTACTTTCAAATAGATTCAATAAAATCAAGTCGATTTAACTCATATTTTAAATGACCATAACAAAAAATATATATTTTTTTAAAGTTAAAGTCAAATTAAAGGATATAAAACACACTTTACTTTTCTGTTTTCACATGTTTGAGCAAACAGAACAAATAAAAAATAAGTTTTTTCGAGTCGACTCAAGAAAAATAACCTCCCGAAATAATACCAGTATTCCACATGGCAGAACAGCTGCAATACACTTGCCACACAGGGCATTTAAACGCGATGGGTATCCGATCTAACGACAACCGTATAGCTTGACGTTGCTGGATGTATCTGTGTGCGACACCGACACTGGAATAACAGATGCTTTGCGCATGATGCGCTGGCTGCGCTGGCTGCTGGTCAAGCCAAGTGTTTTTTTTTTTCATCGTCCCGAGGGTGTCCCGATGCAAAAAAAAATTGTCCGTCCCCATGTTAATTAATTGCGTCCCCGGGACGACGGGCCGCCGTTAATTTTAACCCCTGGCGGTGCCGCTACTGAACGCAGGCCTGCTTGACATGTTGACATGTGCCGATTCTATGCCAATGCCACTTTAAAACTTGCTTAACTTTTTTAATGTTGACCTTATACCTGTCGATCTTGAGAGAGTTGTTTCATGCCCAACTAAAATTCCATGTGTGTAATGCCATCATGTATATGCAATGTGTCAAATTAAAATGAATATTGAATCTACAACACTCTTTTGCGTTT
>OMKY01049240.1:0-11374 GCA_900302395.1 Bregmaceros cantori | reverse complement strand
CTCCTACTGTGACTAAACCTGCTACCCGCTTGAATATTGAAATGTCTAATCATCGGGATATTAATACAATAAAAAATAAGCACTTTAATTACAATGGCACTATGAATAATTTGGTTACAATGGGTGAAAAACACATAAAACGCCCGCAATAGGCAGACTTATGAAAAGTTTGAAATAATGATATTTGATATGTATTTTTTCAATAAATGGCCAGAATTGTTGTAAATGATTAAAATTTACATCATCTACAGTAGGGGTGTTCGATCTGACGATTCAAACCCGTCCCACGATTCTAAGCAGTCTCGATCTGCCATTTCTAATAGATCGGTAGAACCGCGATACACAGACTCGCTGCTTGTGTCGGGCAGACACGCGCTGTCGACCCGCTGCTGGTAGCGTTCTAACGCCCGCGGGCTGTCGTCTCTGCAACGTGTTGTGCGTCTGTGTTCGCCCCGAAGCGGAGGAAGTTGAATATATATAATCTATCGCGATAAGATTGTGATATGCACTCACAAGATCGTGATCTACTTTTTTTTAAGATCGAACACCCCTAATCTACAGTGTAAGTGTGGCGGGGAGCGTACCTTGTGCACGTAAGGTCGAACCAGGTCGTCCAGTTTGTAGAGGATGCGGTCAATGACCTTGACCAGCAGGTGGCGCTCCTGATCCTCCAGTGTGGGGGACATGAGCAGGGGCAGGATCTGGTTGAACAGTGGACCTGCGCCAAACTCTCGAGCCTTGTCAGTGATCTGACGCAGCGCAGCCTACACACACACACACAATACATCACTTTATTGTTCTAGTTTAAAGGCATACTATGTAGTTACGATACAATATCGCGAGCATCAAAGCAACGGTCAGTTGCATGCACTTGTCATTATGGTGCTGACCTTCCTCATGGGAGGAGTTCCGTTCTTGATCTTCAACAGGAGCTTCATGATCTTCCTCTCCTTCTGTTCCTCTGGGCTGAGCGTCGACTCGTCCACCTCCACCTGCAGCAACACAATGTTCATCCAGCAGTTTAGCAGTAGTAACATCATTATTATTATTATTATAGTTTAATTTATATACACAAGTAATTTATATTTACAGGAACTACCAGCTTTATCGCTATGCTGACCAGCTTATTCATTTGGCCTTTCAACCAGGCGGAGATTCCATAGTGTAAGCCACAGTCCAGTTTACACATGGACGTGCAAAACACCAGAGTTAAATAACATGGGCGGTAACCCAGCAAAATGACTACTACTACAGTACTGTCGTAGTGATTAGACAATCTACATTCTAAACATATGTGCCATCAAGTATGCATTTTCTGTAGGCCGCCAAGTTGATAGAGCCCCTTTATTCCAGTGTAGGAAAGTCCTTGGATGTCCGAGAATTAAATTTCCTTCTATACAAGGGCTACATGGAACTGACCAGCAGTTTGTCAAAGTACTGGATGTCATCAGGCTTGAGGAAGGGCAGGTTCCCGGAGGGCTGGTCGTTCATCTGCTTGACGGTGCGGTCCTCCTGCTGCATGTGGAATCCGGTCATCCCCCCGATGGGAGTGGGCGTGGCCGACAGCTTGCGGGCCGGCGTGCGGATGGGGACGTAGCCAGCGGGCGGAGGCAACACCTGCGAAGAGAAGCATTTTCAGTTTTCGAACCATGGCACAAAACTAGTTGCAGTGCAAAGATCGAAGTAGGACTGAACAATTTTTACCAAAAAATTGAAACCTCGGTTTCTGTTCCAAACGGCACTATAAATTAACCATTAATTTCACCACAAACGGCCCACGCGTTGCACGCAGGAGTGGATGGCCGGTTGGATGCGCCTCTTTGGCCGACTGTGCCCCCCACACTTGCGGGAGCGAGGCGCGGGCAGACAACCGTGTCAACCATGAAAGCACTCCACTCCCACCCACGGAACGCCTAAACAAGCCCCCAACACAAGGGACGGCCACATTTATTCTAATTCACAAACATTGACACACAGCCATTCCACACATGATGCATGGAGAAACCGACGCTTTAAAGAAACCGAAACCGTGTAGTTTTTATTTTCGGTTTTCTGTCTAAAACCGAAAATTGTTCAGCCTTAGATAGAAGTAAAGCGTAGCACGTTCTGGGATGGGAATCTCACATCCTTAGTTGCTTTTCAGATTCCCGTGTGGCATCCGTTACCTTGTAGCCTTCAGGGAACATGGCGTCCAGCTCATCGTCCGTCAGCGGTCTGTTCCGCTCGTCGATCTCCCTCTCCCACCTCCACGCCTGAAGCTGCTCCGGAGTCATGTTCATCAAGTGTCCTGCAACAAGAGGAACATCACTATTACCATGGAAGACAACCCAAGGCTTAAAGGCTCTGTTCGCCTGCCGGCTTCCCCTTGCGTGGGGGCGATACCTGGTTAGCCTGATGTGCCCTGCAATCGTAGCTGTATTTAAAATGATCTATGCCTCGATTTCTCCCAAAAATGTTGAAGTAAAACATTTTCAGCATAAGCGCCACTTTCCAATTGGAAAGTTTATTTTCCATTTGGAAGGTTAAGTGTGAAAGTGGGAGGAGAGAGATTTTTGCAACACTGCCCATGCCATACGTGTGTACACGTACCATACGACTACAGACAGAACCAGCACCAATTTCTCAATTTGAGAAAAATTCTCAGGGTTAGTGAGAAGGGGGACGAGGGGAATCAGACCTGCAGCATACTTGTACAGCTGAGTGTGCTGAGAAACTAAGCTACAGGCACAATACAGTCTAACTGAAGGCGGCACAGGTCCAGCCCCAATTTTCGATCGAGTACTCAAGGCACCAAAATAAGGTACGAGAGTGGCTCAAATAATCATTTAAGCCCTAGCTAAGAAGAATGTTTATCATAGCGGTACCTGGTGTGGGCGTGGCCATGTTCATGGCTGGAGTCCCGAGAGGAGTCTTGCCCGGGGTGAGTAAGGGCGTGGATGATCCACCCTGACTGGCGGGGGTCTCGTCCCACCGAGACTTCCTCTTGCTGGCACCTGGCGTGGGAGTCTCGCCGATCGATTCGTCGCCGCGGTCGGTGCGCGGCGTCTCTCTCCAGCCACTTCCGTGCCCGGGGGTCTCGCGTTCGGTCTTTGGCGTCTCGTCCCAGCGATTTTTGCGCACGCTGCCCGTTTGGCCCCCATGGCCGGGTGTGGCGTGACCCGGGGTGTCTCTGCCCGGCGTGGCGGCGCCTGCCGGCGTGTGGCTGGGTGTGGGGTCCCACATGCGAGAGCTGGGCGTGGCCCCGGGAGTCTCGCTGCCCTTGGCGCGGCCGGGGGTGTCGTCCCAGCGACTGATGGAGGGTGTGTGTGCTGGTGTGTGGCCTGGAGTCTGCAAAAGACCAATCAAAGGAACCAACCATTAATCTGATCATAGAGCCACAGATGCAGACGCGAGTCACCAAAAACGGGACTCGAGACTCGACCTCGCGCCCTAGAGACTCGGACTCGACGGAATCTAGGTCAATGACTCGATGGGTATTTGACAAGTATTTTCCTCTTTTTCAGCTTTAAAAAAATACATTCTTTTCTGCTCCCTTTCCATCCACGCTCGCAAAGGCATGTTCCGACCAGTGTCAATCGCCATTTAACAATAGAAGGTTGCGCACTGCTCACTACCTCAGCACATCATGGTGGCGACTAGCTACATGTTTAAAAAGACTCGGACTCGACCCCTAAAAAAGTTGATCGTTATTTGAATCTCGAAGTTTGTACAACATGTGACGCACCTCAGCGTTGCCGTCAGCCGCGTCCCAGCTAGACATGGCAGATTTCTTGGGGGTGGTGTTGGTGGGGGTCTGTCCGGGACCGGGCTCCGCAGTCTGGTCCCAGCGACGCTTCCTCTTGGCCGCCGAGGCCGCAGAGCCGTTCACCGCTTTCAGGTCTCCAGACTTTGCCTTCTCTGCCAGCTGCTGCCGAATCTCGCTCTGGAAAGCACACAGTTGTGTTGCTCACTCAAAATGTCAAATATGAATCACACTCAAAATTGTAATACTTGGAAAACTGCATTGCATAATACACACTCCCAAGGATTTACTGGATATTAGAGTAGTATTAGCCCCGACTACTTCTAGTTAGCCCCAGGGCTTGAAAACAAAATTATTTCTTAAAAGTTCCGTTCCGAGCGGTTCAGGCACGCCCATGTTTAACGTTTTCGTTCTCGGAACCGTTCCGCCACCAAAATTAGGTTCCTGAACCGGTTCGGAATGCAAACATTTTGTTTGTTCTTAAAATTAATTATATTGTGCAATGTTAAGTTTGGTTATAGTTATATATTTGGTGGATTTTCTAATTTCAGTGTAACTGTATTAACGCCATTACATTCACTTCCTCGTTGGTCCACAAGATGGAGCCCCAGATGCATGGGGCTCGATGATCGACAGTGAAAGTTGGATGGATGCACAACCGGAAATAGTCTCCCGGACATAGGATATGTTCAAATATATAGAGAACGGAAAAAAAACGTTTAGCCAGTTTGTGGATTTCATGATGTTCGGTTTCTGTTCCGGAACAGTTGAAGAAATATTTTTCGTTTCCGTTCCCCATAAAATTCCGTAAAAACTCTGTTCATTTTCGGTTTCCGTTTCTTGAACCGGTTCGGAGCCCTGGTTAAATCTCACCTCCTCCTTGCTGAGGTGCTGTTCCTTCATGACGTCCATGTAGGAGCGGGTCTGCTGTTTGGGGTCTGGCGTTTTGCCGCCTGCGCGAGAGAGCACCAACAACAGACACAAACCCTACGTTAGACCTGGCAGCACCCAGCCAAAAAAGCAACAGTAAACTAAAAAAAAACCAACAGTCTAACTTTGTTCAATATCGCACAAAACGAAAACGATGCTGTCACTATCATATCAATCATTTGGGTTTAGCATGAAAAAAAATTATGTTCCTTTTTTTACAGACAACATCTGAAGGACGACCCCAGACACTTCACTCGGCTCCGAGTGAACGGTCCAGGGTGCCCCGTAGCTAGGTCCATAAAACGACAAGCACAGACATAGAGTATGGTTGTTGTTTTTTTAAATGTGCAGAGTGGGGGGTTTTTTGGGGTGAAGGTCCTGGTGCTGGTGGGTCTCCAGGAGAATACGTACACTTTCTGTGCCATGGTCCCCATCTGGAGTCAGACGTCAACCAGCAGAAAAGCAGCCTAGAACATTTCTCTTTACCATTAGTAACACTTTGGAAACGAGGAACTCACAGTGAAACAAAACAGAAATCAGTGATACCACAGCGCCGCCCCCTTGAGCCTTTGTCAAATAGGCTCGGATTTTAATCTAGTTTAATTATTAATCTCATAAATTCAGCAAAAGTCAGAAGATGTCGGGAGTGCCTTCCTGACAGGCTGAAAGTGAAAATGTTTTTTTTTTTACGTTTTAATTTTACAAAATGTAAGCACTCCATACCTAGGGTTGGGCGGTACAAATTTGGGGGGATGAGAGAGCGGGGAACAGTGGACCTGCAATATATGACCGCGAGCAGACGCGGTGACGCGGCACTGCGTGGGCAAAAGACCGAATGGGACTGGAAGTGTGCAGGGGTCTAACCCACTGCACCACAGAGCCAGCCCTGGCAGTACTAATATTTCAAATTTAGAACTGCCTTAAATTGACAAGAAGTCGATTCATCGTTGACTACTCTCTCAGTGACGACGTTCAGTTTTTCCCATACCTGACGTTCCATGACCAGATAGGTGTGGTTACGCCTATCTTAGCACTTAGAAACCCCCTGATCATCAACTTGAACCATAGTCAGCTTGAGTTCCTCGAGGATACTGCAGCAAAACGCTTGCCAAGAGTCACTTATATTTTGAATCTGCTTGAAAGCAAGCAGATTGTGACAAAAACAAGGGGATGAGAGAAGGGGCAACGCAACATTGCCGCCCCTCACGGAATCAAATATTGTTGTTGTGTTTAACATTTCCCCCCTGGGGCATCCAGCAAATGCGACAAGCATCTCAACTAGAGCCAGAGAGGGATTGAGAGACCAGCCTCGCTGAAGGCAGAGGTCCAGTGTCTCTCAAGAGACCTGCCTTATGAGATCTGGATGCGTCACGTGTTGACCAGTGGAATGACTTTCAGAGAAACGCCGCAGACCACCCCCAAACAGCCTCCATGAACACAAACTGAGCTTTAGTTTATAAATGCTCCCCTAGTTGTATCACCAAAACATGGCGCATAGGGGATGCAACGGTTTTGTGTGGCACGCCGTGGCAGATTCTTCGTGTTAACGCAGATGAAATTGTTCCAGATTTGAATTATTGTTGGTCCACTCTAGCCTGTACTGTAAGAGTCCCATGTGATGTCACAATTACAGAAAGCATTGCTCTGCAATATTTCTGGGGCTTATCGACTAGGACTCCAATAGTTATTGGAGTCCTATGTCACCATGAATCTCCACAGTTTACAGTTTACCAAACTTCCTCGGGTTGTAAATAGTAGGGCTGCACAATTCATTTAATTTTAATCAAAACCATTTTGGTGGAAAGTGAAAATCATTTAAAAAAATGTATTTCAGTTTCATTTTGTCCATACATTACATTACACAGTACACATATAGGCCCTGTTAAGCTTCATACTATTGCATTGGGGCTTTCCTGAATTGATTTCATTTCAATTCATAAGATCCTGGTCCGATTACAATGTTTTTTTTTTACATATTGCTGAATTGTTGCTTAAAATAAATACTGTCCCATAGAAAAAGACAGCCCCATGTGTATTTTAATAATTGCATTCAACTATGTGGAAGAGGACCACACAGAGAAGAGTGCGCTCCCCAGCTGATCTTGAGCCGGGGGAACTACTCGTCCCCGGCGCTCCGGGACCTCAGTCCTGACAAATTAAGCACTGCTTACCGCGTACATTCTTAGATTTAATTACGTGATTTCAAATCACATTCTGCACTGAAAATGGCCTTTTTAAACAAGTGCAATAAAATTCAGTCCATCAGCATTTCATAAATCGAGATTTCAATTATGATCCAAATAATCGTGATTATGATTTTGTGCAGCCCTCTGTCAAACTACGATAGTTGTCTTCAGTCACTACATTATTGTATTGCATTATCGCCCAACCCTAGTTCAGTATGCTGAAAGAAAATAAAACGTTCAACAAATGCAGAATGTGTTTGGTTTTGGTCGGTGTTAGCGCTAGCAGAGGGCGTTGGCGAGTACACTGATTGAAAAGCTGTCCTGTTAGCCTGGCTAGCAAGTATGTTTTGCAAGCTTTAGGCGTCGCCCCTTAACCTACACAGGATGTGTTGCTGCTGCACCCTTAACAGAGCGCAGTACAGGACTGGCAAAGCAGTACTGCTGTAGGAGAGAGATTAAGACAGTTAGTATGGGCCTGTTGGCATGGTGGCACAAAGTTTATTCTGCAAGGCATATCTCTAAGTTTTACAAGGAGAGGAGGGATGGGGTGGCGGGGAGATGGAAGTAAAAATAAAAAATATCTAACAAGAGAACTGAAAAGAAAAAGCTACATGCAGCCGCGTGGTCCCATCGCAGGGTTTGTGCTTCCAGGTCATTTGAGTAAATTGAGTATATTACAAATTACATTTAATTAGTTACAAATAAGACATTAATATTTGAAAGATGTTTTGTCAAGCACTTGGTGAAAAAAAAAAATCAAGTATGCATACTAGGGGTGTGGATCTTTAGCTACTAAACAATTCCATGTAGACTTGAGCCAGTTACAATGATCAATTTTATATTCATGGATAGTGATTTTTGACAATTAGCACATAACTGTACATTTGTAATAAGCATAATTTGTCCACTGCATTTTTTTAAATTGTGGGAAACTGAGCAAAACTCAACAGGAACGTGTTGCAGCAGCTCAAACAGAGCTCGACATTTACTAATCCATTCGGTTGAAGCCACAAGTTCCCACAACGCAGATTAAGCCAATTATTTCAACACACCCATTAATATTAATTACACTTCATGAGGGCTGGTAATTGATCCTGAATTTCCCCGAATTGATGCGATTCATAAGGTCACAATCCAATTTGATCAGATTTCAATCAATTTACGTATTGCTGGATTGTGACTTTTAAATCAAGTTTGAAATTCAAATAAACACCACTTCTTATAAATTCACACACTTTTGAGCCCAGCCCAATACTTTGTTCGCTACAAAGGCCATTGGCGATAAATGGGATCACTCCGGGGGGGCGGTGGAAGAGACACTTGTAATTGAATTTCGGTTGAACAAGAGCGACTGAACCGAACGTCGATGCGGGGGATGGGTGGAAGAGTGGGGCAGGGGTGTGGGAGAGGTGGCATTGAAAGATGGAGCTAGCGGAGGAGTGAAGGGACGTACCGTCTGCAAAGGGGTCGAGACGCTCCGGCGAGATGATCATGGCTCTGCGGCCTCCTCTCCGGTACTCGTCCTCGCGGTCCGTGATCTTGGCTGGCCGGTGCTCGGCGAACGGATCGTACTGAGGGGAAGAGGTGGGCAAGGATGCGTGTTAGAAATCAGCTGAGGGCAAACCTGCCGTCTGACTAGAGGCGGCTCGTATCTCTGTCTGTGGATATTAGTAGTGGTGCATCGATCCCATCCTCAGATCGGTGATCAGGGGCTCGGGACTCGTGATTTTGTGCCGATCAGGATCGGCAAATAAGTCGAGGAGCATGCCAAGTGCTTGTCAAGTCCATTATTGGAATTGCCAAATAGATTGGGTACTACCAATTTTTGTAGGATCAGGACTCTGTATTGGGGATCGAGACTCTGTACTGGAGATCGGGATCGGCCGATCCTTAAAATTAAAGGATTGAGATCGGATCTGGAGCAAAAAAACCTGAACGATGCACCCCTAGATATTAGCATATTATATTATAGAGCGAGTTTGGGAAGGATCTAGCAATCAATGTATGCACCCATTACGACTTTTTGTGCTATTTGTAACTATTGAGACTACGGGTAGGCCAATTTGAAGAAAATTGGCCTACGATTGACATTAATTGATATTATCGCGTTGGTAGAGTGGGTGAGGTGGTGGAGAAAAGGCCATACATTAAGAGGGACTAAGGAGAAATGGTCTGAGCTCATATCATTCATGTGATTTATTATGATCTGCAATCAAGCAGAAATTACACACACACACACACACACACACACACACACACACTCCAGGGCTGTTTGTATTGGAATTCCCATAGGGCTCAGTTTAATAGGACTAGGCTCTGCAGTAGGCACGGACATCAAAACAAATGCGGCGTCCATTTTTATATACAGTCTATGGTCGGAATAGAGAATGTGTTTTAGTCGGTGACAAAAGAAAATATTCTGTGGGTTTCTACCAGACAACCGAAAATGCCCGAACACCATGGGAAGTACAGCCAGTGACCGCTCGAGGGGCGTGGCAGCTTACCGATTCCTCTGACTGTGGTATGGCATTGAGTATGGCCACAGGGGCGTGGTAGCCTGGCTTCTTTTGGCCCAATAGACTGGTGGACGACTCGTCTTCATCATCCTGCCAAACAAACAAAAAACAACATTAATTCACGAGCAAGAATAATTAACACAAAAGGTGGAATTCAAAGATGTATTGAAAGAATGAAGGCATGGTGATCAGGAGGTCAGCAGATATGGGGCCAAGGCGAGATTAGCAAGACATGATACGAGCAAGACATGATACGAGACTAAATGTAACAAAAATATGGTCAAAACCCAACATTTACAAACCATCACTTTTCAGTGAAAACAAATCAATAGAAAATTAAAAGTTAATGAATGCTCGGCCAGGAAATTAAAAAATTAGTGAACCATCTATTTTAACAGGCTTCTATACTCAAAATTCTGGGAGAAGTTTAAAAAAATTCAAAATTTGGGGGTTTTCCCGTTCTCTCATTAAACTTTCACAACAACGCTTTTAAATTCTGTTAGAATTTTAAAATGAGCTTACTTCTTCCTGTTCGTTGGCAGGAATGGAAGTGACGTATCCTGTGAAGCGACTGTCGCTGCCGCCGTAGATCTCCTGGTCAAAGAAACCCGTGGAGTCCAGACCCACGCCCTGTTCTCCATCATCCACCAGGGCGGCCTTCATACCCTGGATCTCCAGGATCTGGGCCTCAATGTCTGCACACATTTCAACAATTTAGCCCCCAATGGAAATCTGTCTTACAGGCAGTTACGATACACGTGACATAAGGAAATCACAAGTTCTCACAAACATGGTGCCAACAGCACTGCAAGCAGGGCTGCAACTAGGGCTGCACGATTTTGACAAAATAAAAACCAGATTTATGTCTTTGAAATCTCGATTTCTGATTCGTTTCAGATTTCTTGAAATAGGGACAAAATATATCAAAACTAGATGCTTCATATTTCACAGTCTGCAAATTGTGTCCATTTTTAGAATTAAGTAGACACCTCACCATTTGTATTAGGATTAATACAATTATCAATTCATATACATTTCATTTCACCCATATAACTTGACAACAGACCAGAAAATATATCATCATCAATGTTAAGGTGGCTCACCAAGGATGAACCGCACCGCAATGGCCCTATGCTCCACGTTAAGTTGCATCCTTACAGAGACTGATCCTGCCGCGATTCTCAGGTCACGTCTCGATAATATGGACACGCCACTTGGGATTTTTTGCGTTTTGTCTTTACTAATTGCATAATACTCGCGCCAATGCAATATTATGTTGGAATCAGACAAGAAGTGAGAGTCTCGGTGCCTAAACACCCGCCACCAGCGTGAATATTGTGCCCCTAGGGGTGATGAGTGGAACCTCGGTTCACAACATAGGAGCCACGTTATCGGGGATCCTCGGTGCGTCCCACCGGGGGGGTCGGCCAAGACGAGTTAAACTGCAAACAGCTGAATGGATGCAGAACGAAGCCGACTTCATGAAACGCAGATTTTAAAAACACGGATCGCAGGGAAGAGGCTGGCGGTGAATGGAACCCGGGTAGCTTAGCTCAAGCTAACAGCGCCATTATTAGGCCCGCCGTGTGGCGCAGCGCACACGGCATTCGAAGCGCACTTTACGGTTAATAGAAGAGCGAGCGGCCGGGGCGGCGCACGCCGTAGTCCCGGCTTAAAAACACATTGTGTACCGGGGGAAAGTCTTTAAATATGTCTTAAAAACCACTTAAATACGTTACCTTCGTGTGTTTTGGCTATCTTCGCCATTTTGGTGGCGTTTGCTGAAACCGGAAGCCACGACCGGAATCTAAGTTGTCTTCGATCTGCCTCTTCCGGTTGGTCTTTATTATTTTTTTTTATCTTTATTGACAAAAAGTAGGTGGATTCAGAACAATGAAGCAGGAAGGTGTAATGTTATTCGTCGTGGAGGCATATAGTTTTTTTTTGCCATTTCGAAAATGAATATCAGATCACCATTGAATACCCAGTTAATGTATTAT
>OMKY01049238.1:0-10285 GCA_900302395.1 Bregmaceros cantori | reverse complement strand
TATATATATGTGTGTGTGTGTAGAGATATGTGTGTAATGAGAAACACAGCATAAAGCTCTTTATTATTATTATTTATTTATCTTGTCCGCCGGCAGTGCCAACGGTAGTCCATCGAGCCGAGGCGCGGAAGCTGTGGAAGTCCTTATATAGTCCCCCGATACGTACGGGATGGTGACGATGTGTTGTCGAGACGGCGCAGGAGGTGCAGAGGGTCTCTGAACCACCCACGCCAGCGCCTGGAAAAACATCTTCGGCACCTCAGGGACTTCCGTCCGCTTACCTCCCCCGGAACCAGCATCGACGGGGTAGCAGTGGCGAGACAGGCTTCACTGCGGGGTGCGAATCAGGCGGCGATTGTAGTGAGTTGAGACGGCTGTAGAGTCGTCCGATGGGCCATGTGTAGACCGCAGAGGCACCGTTGCGGTGTTGCTGGAAAGCAGCTGGAGGTAGCTGGTTGCCAACGTAGAGATCCGAGTGTCCAGTTGTTGCGAGAGTCCTCCGAGTGGCGTCAGACGCCGGTAGCTGGCGCGTGTTCTCACTCTGGGAAACTTTCAAGAACGGTCGAGGGTCACCAATGTAGATATATGTGTGTAATGAGGATGACAGCCTTTAGCATATAGCTCTTTATTCTTCAAGCAGCAATGTAGAAAGAGAATGAACACGCCGGAGTCTTAGCAGACAGCGGAGGGGGTGTGTAGATGACATCACAATGAGACACCAAGAGAGTTACACCAGTCCAAATATCCACCGGACTAACCTCTCACCCTGTTTCACATCTTTTTGTCAAAAGATGATTTGCCTCATTAGCCTCCGGCAGTGAGGTGCAGATTACAAGCAACAGTTTTTGTAAACAGCTTGTTTGGACTATTTACTATTTTTTCTATGGCCTTCTGGCGATGAAAGCACATTTATTAGAGGAGCGTGATTGCTTTTACCAACATCAAATTAAACAACGCTGAGTCATTCTCTCCTTTCTTTGTTAACAGCCTTGAGTCAGGAATTAATATTTACTGCTTTGTCAAATGGATTGCACGGCTGCATTGGTAATAGCACGAGCGTCGTGAAAGGTTTATACTGTGGATAACCAAAAAGAATTAATACATTAATATATTTCCCAGGTGTTTTAATTAACAGTTGTTGCCTTCAAGCTTGACTTCAGCTTTTCAGAACATGCCATCCTCAATAGATGAGTTGACGTGCTAAATACAGGGAGTTGACATTTTGAAAATACGACTATGAAGTTACTCACTCGGTGAGATCACATTCTTCTGGACCAATGGGATGGCTGGTCGGTGAGTCTGTCAAAAATGAGTAAATGGAACGGGTTGCACAGATTATTGAATAATGCGTTTGTGGGACATAGATCCGCAGTAGAACATTTGGGTGTGGAATAGCACAGCTCAAGTTACCACCATATTCTTTTAATAATGCAATATGTGTATCAGGGCTTAAAACGGAATTATTTTTATAATGTTCCGTTCTGAAGGGTTCAGACACGCCTATGTTTAACGTTTTTGTTCTCGGAACCGTTCCGCCACCAAAATATCAGTCCTGAACCGGTTCGGAAGGCAAAAATTCTGTTCGTTCTTTAAAGTTTCTTATATTTTGCAATGTTACATGTAGATATAGTTTATACAAAATATATTTGGTGGACTTCAGTGCTAATCTATTAACGTGAAAACAGTGTTTAAAACACCATTACATTCGCTTCCTCCACTGTCCACAAAATGGAGTCCCAGATGCATGGGGCTTCATGACTGACCGTAAAAGTGGATGGAAATAGTCTCTCAGACATAGGATATGCTAAAATATATAGAGAACAGAAAAAAAACATTTTTAACCGGTTTTGTGGATTTCATAATGTTCCGGAACAGTTGATGAAATCTTTTTTTGTTTCCGTTTCTGCTCCTCGTAAAATTCTGTAAAATTCTGAAAGTTTTCGGTTTTCATTCCTTGAACCGGTTCGGAGCCCTGATGTGTATGCTCCTATTAAATGGACAGGTTAAAAAATGAGTCAGAACACAGCAAAGTGTGCTGCCCAGTAGCTCCGTTGGTTAGGCAGTGCACTGGAAAGCACGCATATGCCTTAATAGTGTGCTGAGTCGGTGGTTCGAATCCCACCACCGACGTATTTTCCGCATGTCTACCCCCCATCTTCACCTGTTGCCACTAACCCTAATAAATAAAGCTTGGAAAAAAAACAGCCTGAATGGGCTGAAAAAAACATTTAAAAAAAAGAACACAGCAAAGTAACATCACCGGAAGTCATATTCAGTCTAGCATTCTTAACTACCCTCCGAACTCTGCGGGATGCTTTGAACAATGCCAAGCAAGGCTACACATGCACACATGGGGGGAGTTGGCAGCACTTCAAAGAACATGTACTGCACCGAAGCACTGACGCTGAACCATCGACTGTTCACTGTATACTGGACCATAGACTGTAAGTCACTGTATACTGAACACTTTCTGCAGTTTCATAGTGGTTGTAGTGATGAATGGAGTGGTTCATAGGAAAGGTGCAGTTGTCCTCTGTGGATTCACATTTCCCCCAATGTGCCAAATATATACAGAAGGGTGGATTGTCCTAATGTGGGCCACTGCCTAATGTGGGACACCTAAGATCAAATCAGTGCAACTATGGTAAGAGCAAACCATGGTAATGTGTCTTAGCCTGGCAAGCCAGACCCAATGCATCGTCCACGAATTGCACATCGCTAGACGCTGACGCGTCGTCGTGGACGATGCATTGGGTCTGGCTTGCCAGGCTAAATGGGTCTAACATTAGGTTCTACTATTCAACACTACATTTCACTGTTCCACATTAGGCAACTGACTGCCCCAGATTAGGAAGTTGCAAAAAATGGCCCACATTTGGGCAATCCACAATATAGACAGTATATAGGGTTGGATAGTAAGAGATTACAGTAATCTGATTACAAAAATAGTAATCGTAGTCCCCTACGATTGCAAAAGATATGTAACCTAGATTACAGTTACACTTGCCTGGAAATAGGGATTACATCCACTTTCACACTTGTTCTAAGGAGTTTGTAACTTGAAAAATATATTCCCCTTCATAAGATCCATTTGAAAACAGAATTAGAAATCATTATGTTTTTCGGCCTCAGTGCTGTTTTTTCATCTTTATTTGATAGGATTAGTCAGGAAATGGGTTGACGAGATCGGGGATGGACGTCGCAGACAAGCCGAAAAGGGGAGGAGAACTCACGGCACCACGGGAACCTTTTAACTTGCACAATGTATGAACTTCAATCAGTGTGGCGGTACAACATATTTGTGATGAATGAGCAATGAATGGGACCAGTAATTTACACACACACACACAACACATACCTGTGCTTTTACCTTTATTTGAGTTGTGGCTTGTTGTAATACATACATAATAACGATGGAATAAACACATTACATCTTACAAAGGGTAGTGCAGCAAGTATCCCCAGGTTTCTCGGAGCATGTGTGAAACATTAAACCAGTCTGGAACCAGGGGCCAGGGGCGCAGGCAGAAATTACAAACAGGTGGGCCCTGCAGAAAACATTGGGTGGGCCCAAAATGTTGGGTTGGCAGATCAGAAATTGTCGATAATACCATAATCCATTTCAAGTACCTAACACGTTCAGTATTGTTCATTATAGGCTCCTTCCTAAAATAATGAATGGCAGTGAAACTATAGCCCAATTCGCACTGCCATTGAATTACGTGGGGACCTCTGGTAATTCCCTGACATCGCACATTCGCACATCAAATTCAACTCAGACTTCCTGTGCAATTATTCCGAATTACCAGCGGTTCATAGGTAATAAAAGTCCAGTGCAAATTGGGCATATGGGACCTTGTTTCTGTCATGTAGATGAAACATGTAATTTATTGACAGAATTAACACCATTCATAGATCCAGTATTTCCCTTGCTCCTCTTGCTGTATATGCTCAGTGCCAAGCCATGTCTATAATTTTAGTGACAAATGCATTGCCTGCGTGCGTGTGTGTGTATGGGTATGTGTGTATGCTTGCTTTTTAATGGGTTGGGAAGGTTGTGGGTCAATTGTTCCTTTTAATTGTGTTGCTGTGAAGCACCTTGAATTGCTCTGCATGAAAAGTGCAATATAAATAAAGTTTGATTTGATTTGATAAAAGCAAACTAAGGTAATGTGTCGAACAATGCGTTCAAGCAGAAAATGGCCCACATTAGAACAAATCACCCTATTGCGTGCATGCTGTGACGATTTTTGAACTTCGGAATTTAAATCGGAAGCGTGGGATAATACACATAACAACTAGAAGTACTCAGAGATTGCAAACCTGCGCGGTAGTGGTACAAAAAAATAGTACTTTTAGTGTGAGTGGTATGTGTGACAACCCTTTATCAATGCAAGTGCTCAAAGAGTAGAGCAATTGTGATTGACGCTACCTGCAAACATGCTCAGCACAAGCCAACTACACTACCCAACGGCTCCAGTGCCGCGGAAGTCTGGTCACGTGACCGCGGTAAGCGGCCAGCGATCTATCGGTAAATTGGTGATTAAGTATGATTATGTGACTTATCGGCTACAGAAATGCACCAATGCTCCTTGTGTCATTTCCAACAACTGTACAAAATTTCATCCAGATCCGTGCACAACTTTTTCAGTTATCTCTGTGACAAACCAACCAACGCGACCAAAAACATAACCTGCTTTGCGGCACAGGTAATACAATCTCATTTGAGTGGGCGGGCCTAGGCCCACTCCTGCCTACGCCCCAGTCTGAAACTCAGGCGACCATGCTGTCCAGTCCCACACTTCATGAGTATTTTCGTGCTGAGACAAAAGTGACTTGCATAGCGCACATACCTGATTTTGTTTAAAAGAAAGAAAAAATCTCTGCGTGCAAGCTGGCTGTCTGGTAGGGAGATGTTTGCGAGATAGAAAAAATAAAATTCATAGAAAGTTTAAATAATTAAAAAAGTTATAATTCATGCTGAAATATGTTCTTGCCTGATTTTAGTCAAGTCAAACATATCTTGCTTCCGCGCGTGCACTCATTCTTTCTCATACAGCTAGCCAAGACAAGCCACGCATCGCACGTAACTAGAGCGATCATTTGGTCTGGATTAAGCAGGCTCGAGAATAAAGTTAAAAAAAAAAGTACCAATCAAATAAAGTCATGACATCACAGCGCAGTAGGCGTGACAAGTGGCATAGAGACCCACATCTCGATTCAAAATTGTACCGCACAAATTTAGGGGGTCTATGTAATTTGTCTGTCTGGTTGATCCAGACCGAGTCGCGTGCGGTGCATGGACGATTAGTTGGTTCTGGCTTTGCAGTACTTTGTAGTACTTTGGGCCCTGGTCCATGTGGCTAAGATATGCTAACAAAGTACAGCTGATTGTACACATGCAAGCAAGGTAGGAATGTGTCAACTCGGCTAAAATCAAGAATATATTTCAGTATGATTTTTAGGTGGTATTTTCAAACTGCTGTTTCACTTCATGTTGCATGGACACTCTATACAATGTTCACTCCCTAAATAGCCAAACAAACTGAAAAAAAATAGAGATGTGCTTCATTTATTCAGTAGCGCGTCAACCACACAATCATAACACTAGGGGTGGAACGATGAATCGATTAATCGATGACTAATCGATTATAAAATTAATCGAAAACTAATGCAGAAAATCGATTAATTGCCAAGGACTAGAATTATTGTTATTGTCAGCAGATTTTTGCTGGCACCACCACCTATTGATCTACACAAATTTGATATCACTTGATAGTTTCTGAAAATCCAAAATATGATTGGAATTATTCAATATTATTGATGAAAAAAAACATGATTATGAATTAAAGCATCAAAATCTTTGCGTTTAAATTCATTATTATGAGATTGTGTCCAAGTAATTAATTTCATTTTTGTAGATCTGTTTGCTAACGTGAACCAAAACTGACTACATTTCCAGTTGACAAGATTCATTCCTCGGTCGCTTTGAATCTAAAAATATCCAACCAATTAATCATTTCAATAATCGCCAACTAATCGAATATTAAAATAATCGTTAGTTGAACCCCTACATAATACAAGACAGTGCATACTGTAAATGCGGTGTTGTGGATCACAATCCACCCTGAACCGCTGCATACATAAATAAAATACAAACACTCACATTTATACATTTATACAATGCAAAAAAATAAAAAATAAAAACATAAAAAATCAACGTAAATTATATTGCCTTCATTCATGCTCTGGCCATGGAACTGGTGTATCCGTGTGCTTTCTCATGAGATTATCACTATTGCCACATTTGCTGTATCTTTAATGTCCCTCACTGGTTGATCAGCTCTTCTGTGCACCAAAATGTGTACTAAGGATGTATAGGGTGAAAACACTTTGCAGTTCTTCTTGATTCCCATTCAAACCCACAACAACACCCACAAGTAAATTATCTTTACTTACCGCAAATTAAATTGCGAATCGATTCCGAAACAGGATTAGCGATTACACCAGATATGCACCACTGAGACAATCAGGATGTGTTGAATTCAACGTGAAATATAGTAAATTGATTGTTTTTTTTAGAAGAATGAAAATAAAATTAATAACAAATAAAAAAATGACAAGTTGCATTTTAATACATTTTCTTCATTATTCACAGTTTCTTTCCATTCTCAGACTAAGCCAAGACTTTTGGAAACATCTCCTCATTTCTCGCATGGTGTCACTCAGCCTGCACCTTGTCCACTCTTGGATGTTATCTTCCCATCTCTTTCTCTGTCTTCCTCTCCGACTTCCACCTGGCACTGTGCCTTGATGGGTTGTTTTTAAGAGCCCTTGGCATCTTGTGACCATGCTAGTGGCCGAGGACAGAGAGAGATGGAGAGGACTGGTTGCAAAATCTTCAGTGGCGCTCCAACGGTCAGCCAGACTACAGGAGTGATGGTGAAAATGATCTCCTCATTTACTTTACAGTTCACCCTCACACAATAAGGGACGCAATAACTGGCTTTTACAAAATGGTGCCGTAACCAAAGACTTGAACAGTGGGATGATTAAGTGTATACAAAATTGTGTTTTTTTTTTCAAATGCAAATGATACGATTATGACTCGCTTGGATTGTTACAACTCATTGTGACGCATCGCTGACTTCTCCCGGTGTCAGTCACTCAGTCAAAAACTTCAAGGGGCCTAAGATCGCCAGGTTAAGGGAACCAGGTGTAGCCCCGCCCAGCAGAGCAGCACCCCAACACCCACCACCCCCGACACCACAGCTCCCACCCTGGCCACCGCACCTGGGGTCCGGGAAAAGCTGGCCGGCGCCGCGCACGCCAGCAGCGCCACGGTCAACGTCAGGGTCAGCGTCACGGACACGGCGGTGTTGACGGCGACGATCTGGCCGAACTTGGCGAAGGGAACGATGACGCAAAAGAAAAGTGGAACGGTGGCGATGGCTGTGGTGACCGCGCTCGACACCACGGCTACGCCCACCTGCCGCACCGCCTCCAGGGTCCGCTTCTGTCTTTTGGTTGATGCGTCCTGCAACAGTATCATTAGATGTTTGGTTTGGGGCTATCGCGGTGAAAAGCTAATCCAAACTTCAGAGGCTAATTTAAATGCACAAAAAGTGGTAGAGAATACTAACTATTCCCTGCAAAACATCTTTGAATAGAGTGTGATTTTTACATTTTTCACGTAATCGAAAAGTAATCTAACTGGGATTATTTTAAAAAAAACTCAAATCAAATTATTACCCTGCCAAGGAGGTTATGTCTTCGGTTTGTTTGTTTGTTTGTTTGTGTAATGGCAACTCAGATGAGATGTCCAGTGGAAATGACCAGTCCTGACACGGGAATATGTCTAGAGGGTTTATGAAGCTATACTGGACATTAACCAGGTATCAGCTAGCTAAGCTAAGCTATGAGCTAAAGCAGGGAACATACCGAACACACACAATTCAGGAAGTATCACTGATTTATAGCCAATGGGAGGGTACATCCGATGATGTCACAGCTTGTAGCCAATCAGCATCATGGAGGTGTGACTATATCAGTTACATTTCAGTAACAATCTGTGAACCCAATTACTCAAAAAGTTATAGACTGGGTTTCATTAAATGTTTTGTCAGAGGTTGGTATTGGCCCAATCCAATCCCAGAAAAATCCATTGAAATTCAGAGATGATCCACATTAAAATCTGGATCCAGGATTTTTTTTTGAT
The DNA here is from genome assembly GCA_900302395.1 of Bregmaceros cantori. Classification (NCBI taxonomy): domain Eukaryota; kingdom Metazoa; phylum Chordata; class Actinopteri; order Gadiformes; family Bregmacerotidae; genus Bregmaceros; species Bregmaceros cantori. Next base: position 2,067 of record OMKY01049238.1, on the reverse strand, counting down.
AGGTCACTTTTATGGGGAATTAAGCATGGCAGATGGAGATTTGCACTCTCTGCAAGCTAAAAAATGTTTTTCCTAAAAACTCATCCAAAAGTAAGCCTTTCCCAACAGTGTCAGTGTAACTGTATGGTGTTCATACCAAGCTGTGGTCAGTGGACCTGACCCCCAGGGTCTCCCCGGCCAGCAGGTATCCTTCTACCAGGTGCAGACAGTAATCCACAGAGGAGCCCACCAGGATGGACAGAGAGATGGCTTCAACCGCTCCCAGCTCCCAGCCCAGCAGATACATGACAGCCACCACCACACACACCACTCCTAGTGGGGGCGCCAACAACACACTAGTTACAAGGCACTAGCAACATCTGTTTACAGTTGGCGTCAGAATGTATACTACGCCGTGGTAGAGTGGTTATAGACTGCATCCCCAGACCACAGGTCAAGCAGCGCCGGGCACCGCTCCCCCACCAAAATATCAGTCCGGTACCGGTTCGGAATGCAAACATTTTGTTCGTTCTTAAGGTTCATTCATATTGTGCAATGTTAGGTTTAGATATAGTTTATACAAAATGTATTTGGTGGACTTTCAAACTTCAGTGCAACTGTATTAACGTGAAACCAGGTTTAAAACGCCATTACATTCGCTTCCTCGTCTGTCCACAGGATGGAGCCTCAGATGCATGGGGCTTGATGACTGGATGACTTGGATGGATGCACAACCGGAAATAGGATATGTTCAAATATATACAGAACGACAAAACAAATGTTTTTAACCGGTTTTGTGGATTTCATAACGCTCCGTTTCTGCTCCGGAAATCTTTTTCCGTTTCTGCTCCTCGTAAAATTCTGTTTGTTTTCGGTTTTCATTTTCGTTCCTTGAACCGGTTTGGAGCCCTGCAACTACCCAAAATTATCCTAAATCCTAGCCCTTAACCCTAACTCCGAGCCTAACCCTAACCTCCTACAAAAAGTACCCATCCCTGGTTCCGATTGTGTCGGAGAGGCTGACCTAGGATGCTGAGCAGGATGGGAAGCAGCAGTAGCAGATGAGCTGTAAACACTGCGACAGCCACCACGCAGATTGCCAGTGACAGCAACAGACTCCAGAGGGCGCTCTCCACACCTGGGAAACCAGCAAATAATCCATACGCAGATTATTGAATGGTGCGTTTGTGGGGCATAGATCCACACTGCAACATTTGGATGTGGAATGGCTCAGCGCAAGTTACCGCCATCATTTAATGAAATGATGCAATAAAATAACGCAATAGGTGTGTGCTGTCTCATTAAACCGCTCTCTGAGGTCAGCTGACCAGGGACTCCTGGCTCTGCCTCGCACCAGGCTGAAAACAAAAGGGGACAGGTCTTTCGCGGCAGTGGCACCACGCCTCTGGAACTCGCTCCCTGTCCACCTGAGAGCTGCACAGTCGGTGGATAGTTTCAGAAAGCAGCTTAAGACCCATTTTTTCACACTAGCCTTCTCTTCATAGACCTGGCTAGGTTGTATTAATGTTTACTGCAGTGTTTTCCCTCGGTGCCTGATGCACCTGCACTTTGCGGCATGCTGCCCTTCTCACTATAGCTGTGAATATGTTGCTGTTGAGTGAGGGTGTTGTTGCTGATGATGATGACAATGATATTGATGATGATGATGACGATGATGATGAGGTTGATAATGATGATGTATATAGTGTGTATAACGATGTTGATTGCATCTATTTTTTATGCTTTTACATGTACAGCATGGGATCATGTCTATAGATCGAAGGTGCTAGAACGAAAGTTCTGTAGACCTAAGGTTTTAACCCAAACCTAACCCAGAGCGAACATGGGGGACAGAGAGTGGGCATTGGGGGGAGAGAGTGGTGTTGATTATGCAACTATTAATCATGGCACTTCTAGTATTAATACATTTTTACCTTTCTTGCAGTACACATAATTGAAGTTCTCGTCACAGTCTGCAACGGCGTAGCCAACAGTGCCGTTTTGGAACTTGCTACATCGCTGTTTGTGCATCATGTCATCTTCTAACGGCTGGAGCCACTAAAAAGGAAATCATTGAAGTTAGTTGGG
>OMKY01049214.1:0-10381 GCA_900302395.1 Bregmaceros cantori | reverse complement strand
AGGGAGGGGGTGGGGGGGGCTATATAAACACTCTGCCACCGTGCCCATAGAAAAGATGTCAAACAATAATTAAATTATGCAATTTATTATGCAAGCCCACTCTAACTTATGGGTGAGACCTACTTGAGAGCAAGAACGCAGGTGGTGAGATGCTGTCGAATGTCCTCGTCCTTGTCGTAGGTTTTGAGGAGCTGGATGGCGTCATCATGGTGGTAGCAGTAGATCTTGTAGACCTCCTCCAGTGCTGCCTGGGCCTGGATGAAGATGTCGCCTGCACCGTGGGAGGTGAACAACACTTTAAGATACAAGCAGAGCATCTACAGGCCGTTGTTGGACAAGTTCCCTTTCAACATGAACTTGTTCAAATTTCAGTTCAGTCCTTGTGAAATGAATTTGTTCATTCACCGTTCATAGCTCATCATTTTGAACTATGAACTGGTGGTTCCATTATATGATTTTTTTCAGGGGTTTTTTTTGCTCTTTTTTCTTACATTGCTCTCAGCTATACTTTGCCAACTTTATTGACACTGTACAAGCACAACAAAAGGCGATATTTAGCTGTTATAATCTTGGTTTAGATTAGGGGCTATGTTAGATTTGTAGGAGGAATGTGTTTTTTAATTTATTGCTGTGTTTTCGCTCTGAAGACTTTAAATATGATATGAACAAATTCTGAACTCACATACAGCTCAGTTCAATAACCTCAAAAAATTCACAATTCAACGTCTCGTTCACGTTTGCCTAAAATATGAAGGAGTTCATTAAATTCTTTGAACACGTTCGGTCACACCTCCGGTCCTCTGACCCTGGCCTCCTCTCCATCCCCCGGATTTAATTAAAGACATTTAGCGACAATGTCGTGTGGTTGCCGCTACTCTCTGGAACTCCCTATCCACCAAAATATGCATTTATAAAAAATTCACGATAAGTTGGAAAGAGGCGAAAAAGGAGGAAGCGAACTCACAACTCCCTGCATCTAACTTGGAGCCTGTGGTCTACTTCAGGTGGCTCAGAACCAGTCTCTCCAAGACTTCCATCCTGCGCAGCACCACTTCCCTCCTCTCCCCTCTGGCAGACGCTTCCGAGCCCTACTCACTAAGACTACCAGGTTCAGAAATAGCTTCTTCCCCACTGCAGTACTGCAAGAGCACCGTCGCTCACAGGTCACGGAAACTGAGTGAGAGGTTCCAACAACTTTACAAAACTTCATCCAGATCTGTGCATAACTTTTTCAGTTATCTTGGGGACAAACCAACCAACGAAACCGAAAACATAACCTGCTCGGCAGAAGTAAAAATAATTTAATGTTATTATAAAGGAATACATTAATATTTTTGTAATCTCATTACATCGTCCATTAGGATGGATTGCCTCTGGCTAAACTAATGAATGTCAGTGAAACTATGGTAATGTATCTAACATTAAATTCAACTGTTCAACACCGCATTCCACTGTCCCACATTATGAACCTGCAATAAGGGCCCACAAAAAGCCATCCACCCTGCTCCACAGCCCTGCCCCAGCGCATCCTAAACCCTACATGCGGTTGGACTGCTTCATACAGACCTGAATGCTTCATATCATGGCTATTCAACTACTTTGCTCAGAGGGCCACATTGTCAGAAGCCCAATGGGCCAGGGGCCGGATCAGATGCGGGCTGCAGAGGGGGCTTCGGTAATCTCCGGCCTATTTGTATACCTTGGCACGACGCGAAACCACCACAGTTTTAAATTTAAAGTAGCATACTTCCCATTTAAAAGGGCTTCAATTCTATGCAATAATGGCGCTTTCTTGTTTGTAACAAGCAACATCTGAAACAACAACAACACACAAATAGTGGTAAACAGCAGCCGCTCACTTAAACTACAACACATTTCTAGTGCATCTGTTGAGGTAAAGAACAGAATCTCAGTTAGCCTCAACCCTCAACAACACATTTCTAGTGCATCTGTTGAGGTAAAGAACAGAATCTCAGTTAGCCTCAACCCTCAACAACACATTTCTAGTGCATCTGTTGAGGTAAAGAACAGAATCTCAGTTAGCCTCAACCCTCAACAACACATTTGCTTGGCGGGCCGGATTTGCCAGTGATTTCATGAGTTTACGATGATCATGAAATCGTAATTATAAATGTTACGATTATTCAATAGCGGGGGCGTCATAAAATGGTGAAATTCAAAATGCACAGCAGCGTGGCTATTATTCAATGCTCTGCTCATAGTTTAATCATGGACATGGCTTCAGTTCCTGCTGTCGTGGGAGTATGCAATATACCGATTTGCATTGGCAACATTGGAAAGCAGTGTAGGAGCTGTTTGATTGAGTTTCATCATTCATTCAGTTTTAATTTTTAGCACAACAATATCACACTGCTTTTGCAGACATGGTTAATATATTTAAATGTGGTAAGAATTAAAACAATAACAAAAACAATAAGTATTAATATTCCTTTGTAGAGTATACATTTAATAACAGTAATAATAATAACTTCATATAGATTTATATAGTGCCTTGTCTTACATGTGTACAGAGAGCAAATGTAGCATATTTGTGAGACATTAGATGTTTCGGCCGGTTCCACGGCATCTCGTATAGCGAACACATCACCAACAAAGTAGTGAAAGCCAGAATAAAACAACCCATTGCAACGCATGAAGATCAATCCTTCAAGGACAGGTGGAAGAATGAGAGGAAGACAGAGAAAGCGATGGAAAGATAACATCCAAGAGTGGACGAGTTGGAGGCTGAGTGACACCATGCGAGTGGCCGAGGACAGAGAGAGAGAGATGGAGAGAGCTGGTTGCAAAGTCTTCAGTGGCGCCCCAACGGTCAGCGAGACTACGAGAGAGATGATGAGGATGATGATGAAGAAACCCAAGACCGCTTTAGAAAAAAAGCTGAGAGAAAAATAAGGAAAAGAAAACAAACCAAAAAACGAAAACATAAAAACAACCAGGAACTAACTATCTAATGGGGGAAAAAGCTTTACGTTTAGCTCTCAACGCATCGCCTGATGGAACATTACATTGCAATTTATAACGCAGCATATATAAAATAACATGGAAGACCTTTACAAACATTTTAATGAGTGTCTTTTTTAATGCATATTCTGTCAAACTAATTACATAGTTGTCTTAGAGGGTCTTTGCCCTCTGGCAAATGCCCTTTGTGAAATAATTAAATCAACATTTGACATTTAAATAGATTAAATAAGTAAAAATCAAAACTGCTAGCACCAATGATATTAGCTAAATGCTAACACGTCAAAACTTACTCATCTGGACCTTTCCTCTTCACCTGCTGGTTTCACTTAACACAACAAATTTTGAAGGGATCAATGGATTTGTCCCAGATTCAGTGTGTTAATGCTCTAGGGTAGGTCCATGAGCACCGACACCACTCCTGTAGTCTGGCTGACCGTTCGGGCGCCACTGAAGACACATCTCTCTCTGTCCTCGGCCACTCGCATGGTGCCACTCAGCCTGCAACTTGTCCACTCTTGGATGTTATCTTCCCATCACTCTCTCTGTCTTCCTCTCCTCCTTCCACCTGGTGCTGTGTCTTGAATGCTTGTTTTTGAGAGTCCTTGGGATCTAGTGACATGTCCGTACCATTTTATTTCTTTTTTTTATTTTAATAGATCTTCATATGGTCCAATACCTTGTATTATTCTGGCTTTCACCTCTTCGTTGGTGATGTGTTCTCTATACGAGATCATCTCCAAGCTGGTAGAAATGTTCTTGTCTTGCCAAAGCGTCCTTAACTATGCTGGTCATCCCTATGCTCCCCTGACTACATATGCTGTGTGGAAAAGCTTCCCCAGCGCGAGCCAGCCCGATAGGTTATCTTTGCCCAGCAACAGACTCCTATCAACAGCCGAGATCAAGCCTTGTGGGTTGGAGCATATGGTCGGCATAGTCAGCGGAATGCTCGCAGATACATGGCACAGATTGGTCCATTGGTGTTTTGCTCTCCCACATTGCTCGGATAATATGTTGTTAGTGTGGTGTTTTAGACCGCCCCTGCATCCGGCCTCAAAGAAAAATCTTCTTGTGCCCGTGGCTTAGTCTCACAGCACAGACAGGTGTCGCGAGATTGCTTCTCCTTCACCAACATGCAGTAGGTCTGCTTTCACAAACTCTCGTCTCCCTTTGCATTAACCTTGTTAATAAAAATGGAAGAATTGTGCTTGCTCCTAAAAAATAACTTCAGCTCCTAGCCAAACAAACCAATAAGACGGTCCGGTGGGTCTGGATCAACCAGATAAATCAGATTGTCGTCCACGTTCGGGCGATCCAATCAGCGTCTCGTTAAGGCGGGCTTTGTTCGACTCCAGACGTGGGCCTCCACGATACTGCGTGGTGATATGACAATAGGGCTGCAACTAATGATTATTTCACCAGTCGATTAGTTGCCGATTATTGAAGCGATTAATCGACTAATCGGTTGGATATTTTTCCTTTAAAAGAATCCCCAAAATATTCACGGCAACACAAAAATTAATCTTGTCAACTTGAAATGTAGTCAATTTTGGTTCACAATAGTCAACAAATTTACCACAATTTAGTAAAAATATCAATCATTTTTACGCTAATATTCATAAAATTAATCTTTTTTTACCAATAATGTTGAATACGTATTAATATATATATATATATATATTTTTTTTTTAGAATTTAAGTAATATCAAATTTGTTTATACCAGTAGATGGTGGTGTCGGCGAAAAACTGCTGACAATATCAATGATTCAATTCTTGGCGATTATCGATTATTGCATTAGTTGTCGATTAATCCCCTAATCGATTAGTCATCGATTAATCGACTAATCGTTGCAGCCCTATTTGATAGCTTCATTTGATTGGGACAAATGCTATGTATCATTGTGTGCGCTGTGCTCACTTCTTCATACGAAGTTTAAAGTGAGCAGCAGACCAGTGGCTATTCTCTGCCCCCCCAACTGACCGGACTCTGATGTGATTTTGTGAATGACCTCTCCTGCTGAATTGGCCCTTGGGCACTGCTATCAAACTGGTTGAAGCGTAGCCCTGTTAAGGACACCTGTGATTGCACTGTATTAGTGGGTGTTGTGGCAGTGTGTCTTTTATGAAAGGTAAACTCTCTTTTCCAGGAACACTGGCTGTGTCCGAAATCGCTCCCTAACCCCTAGCCCCTAGCCCCTAGATAGGGCACTGACTATATAGTCCACTCAATGTCAGCGACGAGATTTCGGACACTAGAATTGGCACTGTTAACTACACCGGCGGCAACGAAAAAAGTGACCAAAGGTGTCCTTTGGTGTGTACGGTTGCAGAAATGTATCGCTCGCGATTGTTGGCCCGCATTAAGAAGTGTCGACAAAGGGGAGGATCCAAATCAAGCTATCAGATCACAGCGCAGTAGGCGTGACAAGTAGCGGGAGTAGGAGGAACATTCTTAAACAAAAAAATTCTACTCAAGGCGCGGACCAAACATGGCCCACTGGACCATTGGACCAAACGGTGGAAAGCTCTTGTTTTATCGACAGCGTTAAAGTGTGAAAGGGGATGAGAGCGCGCGATGAGTAGGGATGTGCAGTATATTATGACTCTGAGGGAAAGCGATCTCATGGCGTTGCATGTGCTGTGATCTGAGCCACAGCAACAAGACTATGTACGGTTGGGGTTTTGAGCGCAAATTGAATGAATACACTCCTCACATGTCCTGATATACATCCTAAACGAATGAGCCATCATTTCCATGGCAACGGAGCGGCTTCCCCAAATATTAACAGACTCATAATTCCCAAGCTCACCGGCAAGGAGGCTATCGTGGTGGCTACAGTGACCACTAATGATCTTTTGATAAATTAATGGCCCCTCTCGGCTCTGAATATGTTAATTTATTCACTGTTACTCACCAGCCGTACTCTGTGCTCACCCGGCAAGACACGCGTTTCATTTTATAAGCGGCCCATAAAAAAAAAAAACATAATTAGTGAGATTTAATGCATTTTGAAGTTAAGAGGGGAGAGAGAAAAATAACTATGGAGACCAACCACTGGAAGGTTCCATTTTGCAACACTAACTGTGAGTGTGTTTGTTGTGAGTACGCACAAGCATTTGGTCACATATATATATATATATATATATATATATATATATATATATATATATACGACACAGCTCCTGATAGTACCCAGAAGTAGCAAGTGGATTAATCCTTTCGCCATACTGTCCATTTGTCACAATGGTGTGACTAATCCCCTGTAACCCTCCACAAAAGCATGCTTTCCCATCCCCAAGAGCTATTTTGACCGATTGGTCATTTATTCAGGATCGTCAGCACAGCAGTCAGCGGTTGAAAGAAAACACGGCATCACCGAGGCTCCGATCGACTCGCACCCACCAACCTTCGATGACCAAACTCTTGTGAATACACATGAAGAAGACTCCCAAACCCTATCCAATGCTGTATAGTGTGTGCGAGGTTGTCTGTGTGCAAAAGATAGAGGTAGAGGTAGTCCATGTTATTCTCACATGAATGGATTTAGGATGGTGATGGCAGTGATGCAGTTTTTAATAAAATGTTTTGAATTTTTCGGAGCGCAAGCGGCATTTTTATCTTTTGTTGACAGGCCAAGTGTAAAGGAGGGGCAAGAGAGAGGGGACGCAGACCTGCAGCATACTTCTTCCAGAGACGGGAATCAATCTCACGACAGCTGCGTGCACTGTGATACTAAGCCACAGGCACAGTAGTGTATTGGACTGGAGGAAGCCACAGAGTCAGCCCCTGTATGGATAAAGTTACACTCTCGCCTGCACTTTTAAACCATGCGAATATAGGCAGTGAGAGCCCCATCGTTGGCCGGCCTTGTCAATCATTAAACTTTTTCGCATGGGAGGTGGGGGGGCGTAGCGGCCAATTGCATTGATTAATTTGTCTCTGAACGCCTCGATAGCTTTGTTAGCCAAGTGAATTAGCCCGGCAGCTATGGGAGAAGCGCAAAGCGCTTGACCCCGCTGGCCCGCCGTTAGCTTCCGGCAGCTCGGCAGTAAATCACCTGCCTCCACTCATGCGGGAAAGGTCGACGACGCCGTGGTGTTCAGGAGAAAGTGACAGGCTGTGTTCATAACTCAGCCGCTCCAGACTCCAAACTCCCAAATAACGAATAGAAGACGCAGTCTGTAAGCTTTCAAACATGTTACTACCTTTCATCCCCCTGCCACTAGGGGGAGTGAAGGCACATTTGTCAAAAGACGACCGATCATGATTTGATGACCGCAGCAGTTCATGCTCATCTTTAGGGGATGTGGCTGTGGCTCAGTTGGTAAAAGTTGTGTGGCCGTAACTCACCGTTCGAACATCGACGTATCAGGATCCCTAGGTATCTGCGGGGACACCATAGGGGGTGGTGCGTGGAGGAATTACAGTTTTAAACCAGGGGTATGCAAAAGGTCTGAATGTGCTGATATATGAATTCCCCACAATGCAGCCTTCCACCACCTGGGTACACATAGTGAATTGAAACACTGACAGAGTTCCATTGTAAACTAGCACCACGAGAAACCAACACATTTTCCAGCAGTTTAAAGTGATACTATGCAGTTTTTCCACAATATTAAATGTTACTGCCATGTCATTGATTTCCAGATACACAAACTAGGCTTCATACCTCAGGGGGTCCACAAGTTACTTTAAGCCATGGAAGGGGTCCTTGGGGTGGAAAAGATCAAGAGCCCCTGCCCTCATGTAAAAAATACATTTAAATGAGTCATACTTTTTCATATAAAACTGAAAAAAAATAAAATATGAGAGAAAAATTATTCAGGATATCAACCAAAATGATTTAAATTAATGGTAGTGATGCTGGTGTTGTTGTTGTTGAGTGGACTATATATAGAGTGCAATATACAGGGTGAAGGGGATAGGGAGACCATGTGCTGCAATAGCAGAGAAAGTAAGAACAGGAAACAGACTATTATATAGCCCAGATATATTTATTATATTATATAAAAAAACACCAGCAAGAGAAGAGAGATCCCAAAGTAGCTTATTCTTCTTCTTAATGTAGATATGTCTAATGTCGGTTCAGCACCATGGACAGCTGTTCACTGCTAGGAACCGGTTGCATTAGGCCCAGGGCTTGAAAACGGAATTATTTTTGAAACGTTCCGTGCCGAACGCCACCAAAATATCGGTCTTGAACCGGTTCGGAACACAACAATTTCGTTCGTTCTTAAAGTTCCTCATAAAGCGCAATATTAAGTTTAGATATAGTTTATACAAAATATATTTGCCAAATAGCTCTGTCGGTGTGATCATCTGTCTCACACGCGTGTAATACAGAATCCAACAGATATCGCGGGGTTCCTATTGCATTTTTTTCAAAGATGGCGGTAACTTGTGCTTAACATGCCCCCCAAACGCATGCTTTAATTATCTGCGCAACCCATTCCATTTAGTCATTTTCGTTTGAATTACCAGTGAATGCAGCCATCCCATTGGTCCAGAAGAACATGTGACCACACCAAGTGAGTAACTCCAAGTCATAGTTTCAAAATGTTAGCACCCTGTATTTAGTGCCTAAACTTGTCTATAGATGGAAATATGATAGATACTTAGATAGTTATATAGGTATGAAGATAGAACCATTTATATACATACATAGGGTGGATTACCCTAATGTGGGCCCTTTTTTGCAACGTCCTAATGTGGGAGAGTCTGTTGATCAGTTGAACTTAATGTAAGACACATTACCATACTTTGTTTAACCATACACCATTTCACTGACGTTTGTTTAGGGAGGAGCCAGAGCCACTGGAACTCCAGAGCATCCCACATTAGGCAGTGGCTCACTTTCGGACAATCCACCCTACCTCCCCCAGCTCTGGAACGCACTTCCCCCCGACATCTGCAATATTGACTCTTCAAATCCAGACTCAAAACCCACCGGTTTCAATTAGCCTACTGCGTGAGACATTTTTAGCTAACTTATCGCTTTCCTTTGCTTTCATTTCTGCGTCATGGTTATGTCTTATTCTCTAATTATTATTTTCTATTTTTCTTGTAACTGTCCTTGTGTATTTAAAAAGGTGCTGATTAAATACAATGTATCATTATCATTATTATTATTATTATTACCTGTATATTTAGAATTGAGTGTTGACTTCAAGAAACCTTATAATGTATTCACAGACCGGTTCTTAGCCATTGCCAGTGGGAAGAAAAGGCATTATGCGCCAACATTGAAGAGTCTGAACTGTTCTTTTAATGGCACTTTAGCACCTTGTGTCCATTCAGTGCTTTGATGAGAGCACAATCCCATTAGCTGCCGTCAATGGCTTGGAAACTTTAAACGATTGCCCGCTAATCGTAATGGGGTTGAAAGGTTCAATTATTGGTCACGTTGATTTACGTGATGAATGCCCCGGCGTGGATTAAAGTGCTCGCCAAACACATGCAGCATCTCAGAACATGTGTTATTCCCAGAGGATGTCATAATTTCAGCTTGTTACTAACACTACTGTTGGAATACAGTGACGGGAAATTAATGGAAAAATATGATATTTTGTGGGTGACTCGATAGTTACTCTGCAACACAGTTACTTTCAACTGTAATCCTGTTAGGTTACTTGTTAGCATCATTAAAAAAGTAATCCTTTGCGTTACTGGATTACTAATTGAAGCATGTAACGAGGTAGATTACTTTCCGTCGGCCCCACCTGAGACAAACAGTGGAGAAGCGGCCGCAGGGACGCAGCGGGGGCCGACTCCCACCGGCGAGCGGCTCTGATCGATGCGGATAGCTTCATAGAATGCATTCCGCCAACAGCCAACGGCAACAGGATAGACTTTTAAACGGACAATGTTATGCAAATATCACTCTCGACCTGTTTGTCTGACCGGGATGCTACCACTAAAATGTCCTCCACCCCCAAGTGTGTGACATCACCGTGCAACAGCCCTATTTGGTGCAGTCGTTATCATCACATTGTTAAACACCGTGCAGGGAAAATATTGAGACTGTTAGTTCTGACTTTTGCAGGGGATTTCGTCAGGGTGAAATGAAGCCAATTCTGACACCACGATGAAGTCAACATTAGCTCCGTAGAGAGACAAAGGCCGATCATTGCAACACGTGACTGCAACAAGGTTTGAAAATTGCTCGACGTGCTCCAGGAAGCACATCACAGCATAATGCCCATTTCCAATTAACAGGTCTGCAAGACAGCTGACAGGAACAGCGTGGAGGCATGGAATCAGCAAACACGTCCAAAGAAGGAAATAGGTACAAGAATAAAAAAAATGTTACCTGACTTCACCGCATTCACCTTACCCAACACCCAGGATAACCGCTGCTTTTCAAATTTGCCTCAAGATTCATGCTGGAATTTCATAAC
>OMKY01049200.1:0-10962 GCA_900302395.1 Bregmaceros cantori | reverse complement strand
CGCATTGCACAGGTGTAATGTGTATGCATAAATTAGTTTGTATATGCGTGTGTGTGTGTGAGTACATCTATGCACCTGCATTAGTGTGTGTGTTCGTGCATGTGCCCATCGATGCATGCATAAGCAGTAGCGGCTCAAGAATGTTTATGCGACTAAACTCCAACATTTTATCTGATAAGTGGCTGAAATGGCCGCCGGGCGACGTTAATATGCTGAGGCCGTTCATGGCTGGTTGGCCAGGGCCACGGCTCCTGTCTAAGTGAGGGTGGGAGAGAGAGCGGGGATGAGGGTGCCAGGGTTGAGTTGGGACGAGATAACTGTAACGTAACGAGGCCCCCAAATCACTTGAGTGCCACGTATGGACGTTTGAACTCCATTTTTAGATGCAACATTGCAACAAAACACTTTGCAAAAATCTTTTAGGCAGCTTTTGCTGCATAATCGTCCACACAAACAGACGTGCATATGTGAACGGTATTAGAACACCTGCCTAACATATATTGGAGTGAATGCAACAGGATGATTCAAGATAACCAATTAAGGTCGCACTCCTACTCCAACAAAGACAATGACCAATCCCTCTAAATATTGAACAACCCTTTGAATGTCTTAAGAATGCTCCACAAGTCCCCAATGAAAGTTAGCGCCATCAAAGGCTTTGCACCGCAAGGCATTCTGGGAGCTTCCTATTCCCAAGTTTGACTGGCTCACTATTGCATGCCTCAGATATAGATTGCATGTGTGACCAGGCGTTTCAATTCCACTTTAAGCGCTGCATTTCATCTTTATATCATTCATATATCACACATGCATGAATGTGTGCCAATGGTGTAAAATATATATTTTACCATCCAATAGAAGGCTGGAACTGCTTTTCTCCGGATCTGACCGCAGTTTACAGCTAACTGTAAACTGTCCAGGCTGAGGCAATTGGTTTGGAAAGAAACTGAAAATAAACGACAGCGTTCGGGAGCCACTGAAGTGTTTCCCTTCTCAACTTGAAAATAAACAAGATACATAGAATGTGTAGATGTGAAGTGTCCGCATGCCCATAATATAAATGCATACAGAGTATCCAAACTTGGTTTGGCCTGCTTCTGTATCTATTTTTTGGGAGGGGGGTGTGAGTTTTGTCCATCTCTTTCTGTACTGCCAAACTGCCATTCTTTCTTACTGCAAACTCTCTCTCTCCCTCTCTCTCTGCCACTGGCATACAAACACATGCTCAGTCTCTCTCTCTCTCGTTCACTCACTCACGCACAATACATCCATCTACGTCTGTAATAACACAGCCCTCACACACACACAGACACACTTCACACCCGCTTCACTTCCCCCTGGGTCTGCTTAAACAAATGGGCGGGTGACGGTGACGGTGTGTGACGCTCGCACCTGGACATTTGCTAGATTGGCCGGGAGAAATATGGCTGCCGTTATGACCACACCTTTTTTTATGACACAGGGATGACGGGGAGGTATGTTTTCATTGTCCTCTAAATGTTACACTCACTTAAACATTAAAGTTTCACCTCCGACACTCGTGCGTCCTGTCGGCGCGCAGTCGTGAGTGAGGGGAGGCTATTTATGCGGGCGAGTGAATGAATCTGGCTAAATGCGGTGTGTACACTGAACTTACGGGCTGCAATTAAGCTAAAGCTAGCTGCAGTAGTGCATCAACTGGAAACAGCAATAAGTGACTGAATGAAGTATGTTTATATAACAGCTAGGTATAGACACTGTTATACAACTGTGTGAATGTTTTGTGAGTGTGTGTGTGTGTGTGTGTGTGCTTCTTCCTCCTCGAAACGTTACACTCACTTGAACATTCCAGTTTCATCTCTGGCGTCCAATGTCATGCTAGCACTAGCTTCGCGTTTAAACCTGGTCACAGGTGAGTGAGCAAGTGAGAAAAGGGGAGGGAGTGAGTGACAGACAGAATGACTCGAACCCGGGGCCCAAGTAAGCGAGATATTTACTTAGATATTTCGTTGCACATTGTACAGTATACGTTTGTGTGTTTGCGTCTGTGCACGTGTGTGATGGGGTTGCGAGTACCCCGTGCGTGAAATGTATGCGCTCTTGTACGTGGACGTACATCTGAGTGCTAGATTGTGTGAGCGTTTGCGCATGAGTAGGCTGGTTCTTTAGCGGGTTTTGTGTGTCTCAACATGAGCTTGCTGTGAAACCACAGGGATTATGTAAATACACTTTTAGAAAAAAGCTTGCACGCCATTGGTCCACCACTGTGTCCATCTCGGTGCACTTCCTTAGCCGTGTCTTCCGGGGAGAGACTAAAGAGTCACTTTTTTTTCGGTGAAAAGTGGAACAGATTGGGACTGGGGGGAGAGGGAACCGGTGGTGTTAGGGCGGAGGTCACAGAGAAAGGATGGGGAAGAAGGAAGTGAGGGAGACAGCTAGAGTAGCTTTTAAATCTCCGTCACGCAGAACGTGACCATTTATTCAATTTTTAGTTTTTCATGAAAAATAGAAAACAGAAAAAAGAGACAGAAAAACAAATTAGAGGAGCTTTTAGGTATTGTGAGTCCAAGGGGGTTACAGAACAGAGCCAGGATTTTTTTTTTGCCCACCCTAGCCCATAATGATAATTATATGTTGTGAAGGGATGTTAATTAGACATTCATGTATGCTATTATTAAAAGGACACAGGTGTACCACATTTTCTTTAAATCCAATAACAATTTACAGTATCAAACGCACTAATGAAAGCTGTTAAGTCTTCCAAGTTGGGGAATTCTACGATCTCTCTCCGGTGGTGGGCCGCTCACGCTAACACACAGAAGGCGGGGTGAACCGGCAGCTGGTAGGGTGCAACACCTTGTCAATGCCAGCAGGTGACAGGAAGTCCGGGAATCTGACACGCGCCCCCCCACGTCATGGTGACAACACTGCTGGGGGTTTATGTTGTTGCATGTAAACCAAGTTGTGGCTAAATCCCACAGAGATACATTAACGCCCGGAATTTCACACTGAAAAATGTTCTTTCCTGATCTTAACTGCGTCGATACATAACTGATTAGTTTCATCTTGTTCCATAGGGCTAAGCTATGCTAACAAAGTACCGCTGACCACAGAGTGAATGCAAGCATGCAACAAGATAGGTATGCTCCAACTCGGCTGAGTACAGGATAGATTATATTCCACTATGAAACATTTTCAGTGGTGTTTTTCATTAAGGATGTAAAGGTATGTATCCGTACCGAAAAATCTGTAAATCCGGTATTGAACTAGAAATTACAAGTTATATTTACACCAAGGTCCTTATTTCTGTGAACTCCTTTCATTATATTAACTCTTTCAGCACAACCCAACAAAACATGCATTGATTTGCCAGAATTCAAAACCAAGTGAATATGATTTCCTTGATGCATGTCATTATAAGAAATGAAAAAAGACTTTGGGAAATAAACAACTTTGTCACTGATAACTACTTTCTTAGACTCCTTAACCAACTTTTTTTCATACTGTATCGAAACATTGACCTCAAAGCCGAGTTAGGTGCCAAGCTGTGAATTTTGAGTACCATTATATGACTAATTACGGCTATTTCTTCTTACATTTACGCTGCAGCCGCTGTAGCCCCCTCTTCCTGAACAATTTGAAACGCCCATGCATCTCCCGTCTGGCGCCGGGGCCTGCTGTACTTTCTGATGGCAACAGGTGGCAGTAGTCTGTCTTTGTCATTTGGTCGCCAGCGCGGCGGAGAGACCCATGGCGAGTGAGTACTCTGCGAGTCCGTGGCAAATCAACAAGCTAAAATGTGCCGTGAAGTCGGGGCCGCCCGACCGGCCGACCTGGGCCTGAAGCCCGACACGCTAAGGGAGGGCCACCCAGAACGACGGCACAACTTGGAAGCAGTGGCTTGGTGCGGAGTGCCGCACGAACTTTCTGTTTCTTTTACTGTTTCCCTCTCTTTCTCTTCCTCCCCCCGCTCACTCTCACACGCAGTTTTCATGGCCATACGCCTCTCTCGCACAGACGCGCACACATAAACGCTGAGGCCGCCCGCACACATGTGCAACACACACACGCATGATGCAACACACGCAGACACACACATGTCTCGCAAGCCGTTCTCTCACACTCTCTTATTTCTCTCTCTCTCTCTCTCTCTCTGCACTGTCACGTACACACACACACGTACATAAGCATATGGACGTGCACGTTCACAGACACGCGCGACCTCCTTGATCTTTCCCTTTCTACCACACACATGCCCACCTCACACCAACATATCAAAGCCACTCACCCACGTAGGACAAATCATTCCCCCGCCCACTGCCTCCTCCCCCTCCTCTCCACCCTCCCACCAAGTAAACCGTCACTCCTCCGCGCGTCCCCTTGAAGCCCGCTCCCGTCCTAACACCTAGGCTGCCACCGGCGTTAGAATATTATCTCAAAGCGTGTTTTTCTTATCCACTCCCACCAACAATGGCGGACCGCTTTGCCCGGCCCGCCCCATGAAACCTGTAACACGCTTGCCCTTTCACGGTCCTAGCTGGCGGCTAGGAGTCCCCATGCCAACCTTTTTCACGCCAATCTGCAATCTTTTTTTTAGAATTCCATCTAAAAAAAGCATATATTACAAAAATATATATATTCTTCTAGTGTTTATAATTTTTTCCATTCTAAAAATGTCTTTTTAGGTCTTAGCATGGACTTCTAAATAATATTATTTTTATTTTTAGTCATTTAAATACATCGGACAAAATACCTAAAGACAATGAGCAAGTAAAAGAAATAAAAGCAAAAGTTACCAAAAATATGTGGATGAGAATGAAATTACAGACAAATTATTTATTGGTGCTTGTCTAGAAAAATCCAACCAGGCAGCTCTCTGTCAAAATGGCCGCTCCACTCCAGCGTCTGTTTTTCCATATCCAGCTAATGTTTAACTCCAGCGCTAGTTTTGGTAGATAATAGCTCAATTTTTTTCTGTTTGTTTTTAAATAAGGCCTGGGGCACTGCTTCAATGGTGCTAGAAAACAATATCTTAAGAGATTTAACGAAATACAGAGCAATGGGGAACATCTGTGGCTGTTGTAAAACACATAACCTGCTAGCGTTCTATCACAGCATGCCAGCTCCAATATCCTCTTTTGTGCGTTTTGGCCAAAAAAAAATGTTCAAAACAGAAAACAGATGGATAGAGCTAGAGACAGACGGCATAAAGGGTTGTGCGCCATTTTCCAAAAATAAAACCACTTTTATTAAACAGAACCATGTTTAGTCATCGGCACTATTCAGAACAGAACTCCATTTATCTCCAAATTCTCTGTGGTCCTCACTCAAGTCATGGGGTGTACCCCAAATCCTGAATTGTTTTTTTTGTTTGGTTGTTTTTTGTCAGAATTTAGTGAACCTAATGCTATTAATAATGGTTGTACAATGATCCCTTTGAAGATTGAGTCATATTATTATGAGTCATATTACATGAGACAACATGAATTATTATAATAAATAACTTTTACTTTTCTTATGTGCATAGTTTTGTTTTTGGTCCCAGAGGAGTGAATGTTTTTCAACTCTTTTGTGAATAAGCTTTTTTTATTGCTAAATAAACTTTTTTTTTCACTTCCAAATCGTTAGCGAAGTTACAAAAGGAAAAAGGCAAATACCATATAAGAATGATAGTAAAAATGACGGTAGTGAGGTGTTGCTAATAATCATCATAATCATAATAATATGACTGTATTAAAAGGCAATGATAACGACATGTGAATTCAGAACCCACAAAATAGACAATTTCCTTCCCAAGGAAAAGTACCGCTGCGGAAACGTCTCTCTACTCACTTATCCATCATAGAGCCATCCCTAAGCACCGTTATTATTAAAACCGACGTCCAATGTAACATGAGGCAAGTTAAAACAAAGCGAGGCGGAGGGCCCGTGGGCTCGTAAAGGAACCGGGGGAACGGTAGCGCGGCCTTGAGCCGTACCAGCTGTGGCACTCCGGCGGGCAGGCCATCGGCCGTGCCCCGCGCCGCGCCGCCACCGTCTGGGAATAGTCGTACGGAGCAGAACACCACCCTGTGCATCAGAGTGGTGGTAATAACCCGAGTCACGTACTAATGGATTACCTGTAATCAGATTACTGTAATCAGATTACAAGAAGCTGTAACAAATACAGGCTTGTAACTTGTCGATGTGCATGCAGAAGAAGAGAATAATTTACAGATCATTTCGATCAAAGTCCTGAGTTGAAAAATCAATAGAAATGCATTAAATTCCTAATTTGATTGTAATAGTTATATTTACGTAAAAGCAATCTAAAAGTAATGGAATGTAAATCTTTTAGTTTAACTTGTGATAAAATGTGGTTATTGGATTAGTTTATGTGTTAATGAATAATAACTTGTAACTGTAAAGGACTACATCTAAAAAGTGACCTGCCCAGCTGTGGTAATGGATTAAAGCATACAACAAATGCAACTAGCACTAGTAATATAATTTGCTTGCTAATATGTGTGTTGGGAAAGATTCCTGCCTGCCAAATTACTACTTAGTTACATTTGAAAATAAAGTTCCCATGTACTTTGCAATATTACTATTTCCTAAAACTAATTACTTTTCCCCTAGCTGGTCATTGTTTATCCTGCTGCCTGTGTGTTCAATGTGTGTGTGTGTGTGTGTGTGTGTGTGTGTGTGTGTGTGTGTGATTGTAAGGCTGTTAAAAGACAAATTCCCCCCCCAACCCTGCTAGGTATTATTGTGTCTGTCTCGACATAATCACGAGGGGGTTCATTGTGCTGGTGGCCATTGTGGAAAAAGTAGTCTAGTGCTGAACTCTTGGGCAGAGACCTGAGGAAGGGCAGAATGTGACTAGGTGACGAAATAAATATTATTCCTCCCAGGAAAAGACAATACGACAATGGGGGTCAGTCATGAGGTGAGAAATCTGGATCAGCTCCTGCAGTTGAAATTATTGCAATCCATGGACATTGAGTCTCAACAGCTCTGGGGGATACCTTTGAGTACTGAGGTATGGAGAATTATTTACACACAGAGCCCACAAAACTGTGATCGACACTTTGAGAGTACTAGACCTCATCCCAATAGAGACGCCACTATTCAACCTGCACTTTGAGCATTTGGTGAATTGAATATTCAATTTGGCCATTTCCATGGAGAGCTTGTTTCAGCAAACCAGCCAAAATAGAATGTTGAAAATCTAGGCAGAGAGTGTGTTAAAGTGTTGCGGTAGCTACACTAGGGAGACAATCAACGCAATATTGTTAACTGCATGTGAAGCGTGCATGCGTGCTGAATGTGGAAAATTTACCCCAAAGATAAAAAAGACCCAAATACTCTATGTATGTACAAGTGTATAACACACACAGTGAAGCCTTTTGGTGTGTGTGTGTGTGTGTGTGTGTGTGTGTAGAGTGGAGACCTCATGACAAATGGCCATCTCAGCTGTGCTTTATGGTGCTGGGCCGTAAAACAGACTTTACCCAACGGCTGCCCGCTCCCTGCCGAGCTCCGGTCATCGGAATTCATTAATTCCCCTCACTTTTCCCCACTCCGAGACCGGAGAAGGCATAAAAATAAAATAAAAAATGAACTTCCATTACTTGGGACAGGGAAGACTGCATATACGCACACAGACACACACACAGACGTGCAAACACACACAAATGAAGTCGTAAAATACTAACAACTAACATTTAGGTTGGAGTTGTTCAAGCAAAGACACACAAGACACACACACGCATACACCACTATATGCACAGACATGAACATAGACAAATATACTAAAATACTCACACCTCAGCAATAGTGTGCAATGTCCAACTCATGCACACTGCATAAGCAAGCTAAAACAGCAAGCAAAAAGTGAATACAGCTCTGTGCCACTACTATTTTTACTTTCACCACTGTCACTACTAATAAACGAATAAACTAACCGCAACTCTCGAGCAAGAGCTTGTGAGTTGTTTTGGGTGGCTTCGGCCAATCGACATTTGGCACAGCCGGGCAGGGAGTGCCGGAGGGACAGACGGACACGCACACAGTTCCAAAAACGACTACTAACACTAACACTGTGTGTCGGAATGGCCACACACAGACACAGACGTGTAACACAAAACACAGGCATGCACGCACACGAACACGCCTGTGGACGTGTCACATGTGAACGGAATGGGGCAACGCTAACGCGCTGTTTTTTGGTTGAAGTGGACAAATGGACTCACAGCCAAATGGACTCGCAAAGGTCAATAGCGTATCGGTCCAAGACTTAACACGCGTATGAACCAATATCAGGATAACTACATGCATTTCTTGTTTAAATACCAAATGCATGTGTAAAGACACACATGCACTTAAAAAAAGTTGATTTGCGATGACAAATTGTCCTCTCTCTTGCATCTTCATCCATCTCACTCATTCCTTTTTATTTAAACTTTTCGTTTTTGCCATTTCTATACCTATTTTGTGATCTCACCCTGTCTCTCTGTCTCTCCCTGCCTCTCTCTCGTTCCCTCTCCTTCGTTCCACTTGGCTGACTCTAGACATTACCCAGTGGGAATTTGGCACAGAAGTGGGGGTGTTTGGGGAGGGAACCCTAAATGCATTCATCCTTTACTGCATGGTGTTGAAGACCTGCTAGCACCCCCCAATCTCTCACCCCTCTCCACTCCCACCCCTCAAAAGTGGCTTTAATGGCATAGCATGGGCACTTCTCATTGCCCCACAGAAAAATAATTTTAAAAAAATGCCCAATGACCAACAAAATAGTAAATAAATGTGACATACTTAACTATTTACATATAATATATACCGGTTATCCCTCAGTCAATGGCTGTGTGACACATATTGTGCTACTGCCTGCTAATATGGCAACTTTTGTTTTCTCACATACATACACACACACAGATATATACAGCATATATGCTAATTGCAACCATAGAACATGATTGCCAGTATCTGTCAGCAAATTTTCTTCCTTCTCTTTTTTTGGCTCCATATAGTTGATGGTGAAATTATGACCATAGTATAAAATGTCAGTGAAGAAGTTAGGAGTTGTTTCCTCAAGGAATGGAATGAAAGGGGTTTTTCAAATGTCTAAAAGCAATCATCTCAGCTGCGTATAAATGGCATGAGTTTGTTGTAGGGTCGTAAGGTATTAGAAAACGATTCATCTCCTTTGAACTTAAGGGTGAACATGAAGGAAGAATTGGTGTAAATGTACATTGAACTGAAGTAACTCAAATCATTATGTTGGTGCAACTTGAAATATGTTTTAAAACCAAACAAACAGCTCCAATTTTCTCTAATGTACACTACTGAACTCCACGACTCGGCGGGAGCCATTTTATGAGTCCCAAATTGTATGTTCATAACGACACAAACGTGAGTCTGCAATAGTTGGTGGGACGTCCACCGGACACCGCACCTCGCTTGCCGTCCATTCCCTTACAGGCAGGGAGTGGAGAGAACAAGAGAGGAGGCAACAAGGGCGTAGGCAGCGAGGGATTAGGGTGCGGGGTTTGGGACAGTAAGACAGTGTGCATCTGTTCAACATGGCTGCCTGTAGGGCCAATGACCTTACACCTAGTATCTGACGAGGACGCGCTCAGGACGGTTTAGCTTTCATCGGTCAAAGTTAAAATATAAACTTGCGGTTGTGAATGAAGAATGAAAGACACATTGGATTAATTTATTACATTTGGTTGTTTTTCTTATCTTTTAAAACATATATTTATGTATTTCATTTTCGTTGAATCTTTCAAACTGTTATGTCTCAAATAAAGTTTGAATCCTCTGTTTTGTGTTATTATTATTATTATTATTATTAGTAGTAGTAGTAGTAGTAGTAGTATTAATGTATTAATTGTCTATTATGCCATGTAGTTAGCTGGCGAAAATAATGAAAGCATTTTTATATATATGTGTGAGGCCATGTTATGGCCACATTAACACGTGTACATGTGCATGTGTACAGTACATATACACATGTATTCAACTAAAAATATATTCTTAATAGCTTTTTCATAACAAAACAACAAGTCAAAGTTGGATAACGTATGGAAAGAAAACATAATTTGTCAAACTTGTGTCCCTAACAAGTTAAGGCAACAGTCATACGTTTGTCCCATGGGTAAATGTATTGGCAATGTACGTAGGGGGTAACCAATAAGACATCTGTCCATATAGCCATAAACACCCTGTAGGGGGACGCGCAATAAATAATCTCCATCTGAAGCATCCTGTCCCTGTTTACCCACACTTGGGGCTATAAAGTAATCTACACACCATGGAAATGGTGTGTAGATTGCAAATGAAACGACAGATAAGGCGTTCGCTTTGATCACAGGTTTTACGCACGTTACCAGTTGTCAAAGAGCATTGTCATAGTCCGGTTGTAAAACCGTGACCAAACTCAGATCATCAGATGTGAACGTTTGAATGAATTAACCGCCATTGAATAGAATCCAAGAGCCAATAAAACGTAGTATCATTAATTAATGTAGCGGTATCCTATTACTTATTTGTATTTTTAACGTATTCCGTGATGGCAACCTGATTTCACTCGATCCACACGACAGCCTCCCAGAGCGCGCGAGGAGTTGGCACCCGCGATGCGTATCCAACTGTTGCGTATTCTCGATTCTCTTTCATTGTTAAAGTATCTTCTCTTCAGCCTTTTCGTGGTAAAACGTCCTTTTCAAGTGTTTGATTGTTAAAGCGTCTTGTGCTAATGGTTCCTATTGTGCCTTCAATCACCACCCATTACGAGCACATTTCCCTGAGAATGCAAGGCGCGGAGACGCGGGGTCCTTCAGGACAGGTCAAAAGGGGTTAATTTATCATTGGCCCGTCCAAAAACGTACATACGAACGAACACACACACACACACACACACACACACACCACACACGTGCGCGCGCGCACACACACACGGACTGACTAAAAAGTTTTAAAAAGTATAACAAGTGGGTG
>OMKY01049178.1:0-19665 GCA_900302395.1 Bregmaceros cantori | reverse complement strand
GAGTGATGGAAGGTTCTTAGGCATGGTTCACTACCTGGGAAGATACCTGCCCAACCTCTCGGACGTAGTCAGGCCATTGAACGATCTGCTGAGAAGTGAAGCTGCGTGGTGCTGGGATGCAGCCCAGGTCAACGCCTTCCACAAGGTAAAGCAGCTAATTTCCACCGCACCTACGTTGGCCTTTTATGACATAAACAGACCTACAGTGGTGAGCGCAGATGCAAGCAGCTATGGGTTGGGCGCCGTACTGCTGCAGAGGCACAGCGACGGGCTGAAACCTGTAGCATTCTGCTCCAGAACACTAAGTGACACCGAAAAGAGATACGCCCAGATAGAGAAGGAGTGTCTTGCTGTAGTGTGGGCCTGCGAGCGTTTCTCCAGCTACCTCTATGGCCTGAATGGCTTCACAGTGCACACTGACCATAAGCCGCTGGTTCCCCTTGTCAACAACAAAGATCTTGACACAGTGCCCCTGAGATGCCAACGCTTGCTAATGCGCCTGATGAAGTACAATCCGGCGGCAGAATTTGTGCCAGGGAAAGAGCTCACAGTGGCAGATACACTATCTAGACAACCGCTGCCGGCAGCACAGGGTGAAGTATCTGAACTGACCTGTGCACTCAATGAATTTGAAGATGCAGTACATGAGACATGGCCTGCATCACATTCCAAATTGGAACAAATTAAGCAGGAGACAAGCACCGATAACGACCTGCAGAGCGTTATCCGGATGGTGACAGAAGGGTGGCCACAGTACGTCAACAATGTTCCGCCACAAGCAAAAGCGTACCACCAGTGGGGAAACAGGCTGTCGATATCAAAAGGCCTTTTACTGTATGGCGACCGCATCGTCATCCCGCATAGCATGAGGGCTGACATACTACAGCGCTTGCACGATGGACATCAAGGCATAACAAAATGCAGAGAGCGCGCACATATGAGTGTGTGGTGGCCTGGGCTGGACAATGAGATCAGAGAGCTGGTGAGCCGTTGCCCAGAGTGTATGCAGGTCAGACCAACACAGAGGAGAGAGCCTCTGATGACAACACCGCTACCACTGCGACCCTGGCAAAAGGTAGCAGCCGACATCTGTGAATTCAACAAAAAGAACTACTTGATTGTTGTTGACTATTTCTCACGCTACTTGGAAATAGCACACTTGCCCGACATGACAAGCCTAACCACCTGTGCACGGCTGAAGAATATGTTTGCCAGATGGGGGTGCCCGGATGAGGTGCACACAGACAATGGGGGCCAATTCACAAGCGGAGAGTTTAAAAAGTTCTCCGTGGCCTATGACTTCAAACACATCACATCTAGCCCACACCACCCTCAATCGAATGGTGAGGCTGAGAGAGCTGTTCAGACGGCCAAGAGGATTCTCCGCCAGACTGACCCGTTTTTGGCTCTCATGAGTTACCGTGCTACACCGATACAGGCAACAGGCAGCAGCCCTGCTCAGCTAATGTTGGGCCGACAGATAAAAACAACATTACCCACGGTTGAGAGAGTCTTGTCTCCTAAGTGGCCTAACATCAGCAAAGTGCGTATAGCTGATGCCAGAGCGAAAGCAGGATACAGACGTGACTACGACAGAAGACACGGCGCCAGGGCTCTCCAGCCCTTGAATCCAGGCGACAGTGTGGCCGTCAAGCTCGACAATGAGTCTGGCTGGGTCACAGCTGGGACAGTTCAACAGCCACACTCTGCTCCAAGATCATACTTGGTCGAGACTGAGCATGGTGTACTGCGTCGCAACAGACGGCATCTGCGTCCGACGTTCTCCCCTGCACCAGCGCCTGAGAACGAGCCAGGTGAGGGAGATGCGGCACCGCCAGAGTCCTCCGCCCCAGCATCTCCCACCAGAGAGGCTGTTCCGACCGAGCCTGCGGGACGACTGCATAACCAGCCTCTGGTGACTTCCAGGGGAAGAGTCGTCCGCACCCCAGAGAGATTCAAAGATTTTGTATGTACTTAGACCATAGCATGCCATTACGGAGCAGAATAACCTCCGGCAGCTATGAAGGCCAGTGGGCAGTCTACCCCATGGCCTCAGTTATATATATAAATAAAGAAATAAAACATTTAAAAGGGGGAAGTTGGTAGTTAAAAATGTTAACATAGTACTAGTAATACAAAACAAATGTAAATATGTAATGGTAAGTTAAGGAAATATTGTTATTTCTATGGTTTGATCAGATTAATGAAAGAGTAACATGCTCGTTGTTACATACTACTAAAAGTCATAATCGTAGTGATGACAATGATTGTGTATATATAGTTGTATTCATGTGATAATTGGTGTTGTTGTGATACATTGTTCCATTACATATACATTCATAATTTTATACAACATACTTGCACTGACTGTTAAATGTTTACAACTCAAAGGAGGGAAGATGTCGTGTGAGCCGCTACTGTTATGGTTTTCTAGCTGAGCCCTGTTCAGTCTCTTACGGTAATAGCGTCGTTGGGGTTGTGCCCTTGGTGTTCGGGGCTTTATGGAAGTTATGTCATGATGGACGTGGTTGTCGGCATGAGGAATTAAAGCCACATCTATACTAACGGAAGTCTCCGTGCATCTTTTAACAAGTGGACAATACCGACGCACTTGTACATGGAGGATGTGGACTTATTGCACTGGAAATGCAGCGGATAATCGCGCATGACATACCATCTACTGTATCGTAATATCAATAGCTGGCCCCTGTCCACACACGTTAACTAATGAACAATATATAAATAATATAACCAGACAAAAAATATATTCCATAACAATCTTGGGAAACTAGCGGTATCGTATGTGCATTCATAATTACCACGCTGCCAATTATGTGATATCAAGGACTGGCAATTTGATAATTGCGTCACATTTTCGTATGAGGTGTCGCTTTACCAGCGTGTTGTAGAGCCAGCTGGGTCTCCAGGTGGAGGAGACTACTCTTTAGATCCTGGTTCTCTCGCTGGGTTCGGGCGATGTTCTCCTGGTACTCGAACTCTATCTCTTTCACCACCTTCAGCACCTCATGCACGGTCGCCGATAGCAGGGCGGACACACGGCCGACCAGACTGTCTGGCTGAGGCATCGCAGCCACGAGCAAATCTGAATAATGTCGGTTGCCTGTGCGCACGTATGTTATGATTTTATTTGCTGGGGAAATGTCTCGAGTTTCTTCTACTTCTTCTTCGGCTGCCGATGGAGGTAGCGCATTACTGCCCTCCAGTAGACTGAAAAGCCAGAACAAATGAATCGTCCGCGCATCGCACGCGATATCATTCAAAGCGCGTGTGATGCGTGGACGATTCATTTGTTCTGGTGTGCCAGGCCTCCACGGAACAAATGCACACTAAAGTCGTGTTCGCTATATATACACACGGCATTAGTAGGAGTTCATAGAAACCTGGATGCCATTAAGAAATAGCCCATTCGAGTTTTCTCTCTCAAAGTTCCCCACAAATTCAAATGTTATCTTCATTATTTTCTGTACCTCCATTTTATATTTGCACAACATTACAAAGTTGGGTACCTTTCCACTTTCCAGAACCCTATCATAAGATGGATTACAAACTATCGTCATTAAGAAACCACAGAAACATTTCCGGCAAAACAAGAACAACTACTAGCAGAACTGTAAAATTCCCATCAATCTCCCAGATTGACCCAACAAAACTAGTGGAAGGTAAAAGTTGAGGCTGACAGCCCAAAGGTATGCACAACATTTATTGAATGGTGAGGTTTCCACCTACCAATGCTAGATAGAATCCCATGGGCCCAAGGACTCTGAAAAAAGATCACCCATTTCTGGTGAACATTTTGCTGCCTATGGAGATATATTGTATCTAGATTCTATTATTATTATATAAAACACATTGTTATTAATATAGAAATATATTATATAACATTTAGTTGTAAGGGACTACAGTTAGTATCACTATCAGTTAATGCATTTTATTATAAGATTACTATAACCTGATTGCAAATAGTCAGTTATCACTCAACAATGCCTATTGTGCTCAAATATAAACTTCATTTTAAATCATATTCCACCTACCGAACTTTAACTGCAGTAGGCTAAGGCTCCTGTCCAGAGGAAGACGCCGGTTCCAGTCTAGTTCCAGTCCCCAAATTGAAAAGATGTGGGGTGTGGAAAAAGACACACAAAACAAACAAAAAAAATACACTCAACATGCACTCACGATAATATTGACTTTATTGATGTAGCTCCCCCCTCCCTCCACATTTAATCATTTAATAAACTCAATGTTACATAAAACATATTGTAAACACGGCGGTTGATGCAAGGTTAATAAATAAATGCAATAAATAAATCATGAAATCATGAGCAACTGTACTAAACATCACAATCAGGGCTGTAGTGGGTGTGGTACGCGAGTGTACACCGTCCACTCACTTCTGCTGAGACGGAAAAAAACAATCAGTTGTGTATGTTAATAGAATAGAATTTTCATTGAAACTCTCATTAACTTATATGTTGTGGGTAACACTTTACACGGACACGACCAACTCATCGTAGAGTGGTTTGACTCTAGAGAATTCGTTAGCGTACCAAGTACAACACAGAGGCCTTGGCGCAACAGTGGCCCCAACAGGTGAATGATAAACATGACACACTTGATTTGTTGATTCATAAGATTTTTTTAATATGAAGACAGAAATGTATGTACTGGATTTAAGGTTTATTTTTTTAAATTAATTGTTGGTGTTTATAAGATGTGTTTATGAAAAGAAGAGCAGACGGAGGAAATGTGGAAAATCAAAAATGGACCCATGTCTTAAAAACAAAATCGCGTTTTGAAAATTCCCACTACACCACTGATCACAATTATCGCTTTTTTGCGCCATAATGTCACAATATGACATTTTAAATCGTCCCATCCCAAACAGATAAAACAAATAACAATACTAATAATTTGGTTTCATATCAATATTCCTCCTCTCCACTCCACACAGGGAAGCAGTCAGTGCCTTTGCTCATTGACAGCCATCCATGTTACAAAGAATTACTGTACTCATCACTAGATCTTTATTCTCTGAAACACATTTTCATTTTTGAAGGAGACTTCCTACAGAGAATAAAAATAGGATAAACTGAGATTGGTGTCAGGTTATGTATTCCATTATTACAGAAAAACATTTTGTTTTTATGTATTTACTATATTGTTACTGTCGTTATTGATGTATTATGACGTAAAGGTACTTTATTTTGTCACACACACACATACATGTGGAGTGAAATTCATCCTCAGCATTTAACCCATACCTGAGGAGCGGTGGGCAGCCGCGTGCAGATCAACTCCAGATACTGAGCCAGTGCCTTGGCCAGGGCCACTGAATGGAGCAGGTTAACTAGAACAGGTTTTTTGTGGTGGAGGAAAATGGAGTGCCCAGATGAAACCCACACAGAGGAGAACATATGAACTCCATACAGAAAGGACCTGTCCGGGGTGGGATTTGAACCCAGGACCTTCTAGCTGTAAGGCAGCAATGCTAACCACCGCGCCACTGTTATGCTTGCACAGGGTGGGGCGTAGGTGCCAAAGATGGTAATGGGTTTTCTGAGACCATGCCCCCATTTTGAAAGCGAATATGCATAATTATACTCCGTAGCTTCAATATTTAGGATGCATTCATTGCATGACAGCAAAGACAGTGTGCACAAATGTGGCTTCAGCAGCATTCAATTTCTTCCCACATGCAGTCATTCTACTGAACACAGGGGGTAGCCATGCTTGATATGTTGACATGTTACATGTGCTGAATCTATGCCAATGCTACTTTATTCCATGTGTGTGCACTGCTGTCATGTATATGCAATATGACAAATTAAAATGAATCTTGAATTGTACTACAAGACGAAGCTGCACCGAACATGGAACAAATCCGGCCCTCATGAACAAATGTTTCTATTGTCTGACCATAGACATGAATGCGGAGGGCAGGTTAATAGAAAACCAAAAAGAAAATAATTGAGGGGCAACATTTGGAGTTTTTATCATCCCTAATATATGCTCTCTTATATACACCATATTTTCTGGAATATAACCACATTTTGCTGTTATCCCCATAACTTATACCCCAAATTGAGTATCACACACAAAGAGTGAAAAAATATAATGTACAATCCTCTCTCCATACAGAATGCCAGTGGGAATTTCTACCATGGGGATGCGCTTGTGGCTGTAGATCGATTCATGCCGTGCTCTGCTGCTGCAGGGTTTATGTGGGTGCGCTCGTGAGTTCTGAGGTGGCTCAAGTGACTGAAGCTCTTGCCACAATACCTGCAGCACTGAGGTTTCTCCTCTGTGTGACTGCGCAAATGACGAGCCATGTCTTCCTTGTTGTTAAAGCTACGATCGCACGCGCTACACGAGTAGGGGTATTCCATCGCTTTGTCCCCAGAGTGACTGCGCAAATGGGTCTTGAGGGAAGCCAGACCGGAACACAGTTTTCCACAACGCGGACAGGTATAGCTGTCATTCTTACCTCTGGCCTGACCGCCAGTGTTCAAGGATGAGCGAGGACGTGCGTGAGGTTCGGCGACGGGGTACAGAACAGAGTTGCTTTCTGGTGCCGCCAGCATACCCCAACTCACCCCGGGTTCATCCAGTGGCTCCCGTTTGATAGACCCTTCAGTGAGCAGCGAGTCGCGTGTCGCAGAGGATGTCATCGGCTGGGCCGAGTCCTGCGACGCTTCCTCTGCAACACCGCCGCGTGATTCTGTAGCCGGGGCACCGCACGACTGTGCCGCACGTTCCACTTTGCAAACACTATCTACCTTACAGTCCTCCCCTCTGCGTTCGCGGAGCGGAGTCTCTACACCGGCTGAGTCGTTGTAGCGGAAGTACGCAGGCTGTCTGTACTGCTCTGTGTCCGGGAAGAACACGCTAGCAGTTGCTTGTGTTGATAATTCGCCGTCGCTCTCTGGCCAGCTTGGTTGAGCCGTAGCTAAAGGGGCGAGATATAATTTAATGTAGGCACTGCAACAGCCCCACGAGGAAAGAAATTGAATTTATAGCAATAGTAGCCGATACCAAGCACAGCACTGGTTGATAATTTGGTGATCATTGCCTTGGCTAAGAACATTTTGAGAAATGGACAGTTGAGACTCAAGCCACCAATTTGGAGGGTCTTGAAATAATTTTCATTTAACCTTATGGCTTGGAACTAGAGCTGCAACCGATTAATCGATGATAATCGATTATTGAAATAATCGGCAACTAATTTGATAATCGATTAAACGCTGCCGATTAATCGTTTCATGGTTTGGCCTATTCTTTGCTCAAACGTGTCGAATATATGTTGTTCCCAATCCAGTTTTTCCAGTGTCAAGGCCCCAATACAATACAGACAACATGTAAGCTTGCGTGAAAGCCTAATATGTTGTAATTTAGCCTGTAAGAGTAGGCTCTTTCATGCTATTACTATAAAATGGAGATAGTGAAACTGCAAAACGTTTGTAATTTTAGCATTGAAAACATTTAATAATGTTTCATAATCATAATTAATGCTAATAATCGTTAAGATTTTAGAGGAAAAATGACCCGATTAATCGATTAATCGTCAGAAAAGATGGCCGATTAATCGATTATGAAAATAATCATTAGTTGCAGCGCTACTTGGAACAACTATCAAGCAAAAAACAGAACATTTTCAGCTGTACAACACATCTCAGGTTACGCTCCTGCTCATTTCCCGATTAGAACTAGGCCTATGCAGTCGTCACAACAAGTATATTATCCCCGTAATTTATTTAATGTAGTTTATATGAGATTAACGTCACAAACAACAAAAGCCATCCGTAGGTGTGTTCACCGTGAGGCCGCCGCGTCACGAATGCAGCTTATAAATAAATATATGTTTATGTCCCTTTCACAGTAAAAGGAGAACATCTTCAACTATATATTAATGGACAGTTTATGATCATTATCAATAATAACATCTAGATTTATATAGGGCTACAATTAACAATTGTTTTGATAATCGATTAATCGCCCCCCCTTTACCGACGATTAAGCGATTAATTGACTCATTTGTTCCTTTGAAATCGGAACAACTATTAACCTGAAACGTTATTAAAACTTTGCATTATTAATATTGCAACGTTTTTGTGGTTTCGCCATCTTGATGAATTGCTAACATTTCAATGTTTTAGTATTGGCATGGAATATTCTACTATTTATCTATTGTGTTTTCACCCATTATGTGTCCTTGTGGGCCTTAACAGTATGGGAATAGGCCAAACAAGTAAACGATTAATCGATTATCAAATTATTTTTGAAAATCGCTTAATTTTCTGCCATGGCCATTACTTTGTATTGAAAAAGTAAGTAGGCAAGGAATCGAAACCCCCGTTTGAATTCCCAACGGTTCCCCAGTCCCTAGTCCATCAAATTAGTCGGCTCAAGGCGGTCTTTATGCATGAGCGTCTCATTCCTTTGTATGCAAACTACGCTTGAGGGGGTTCGTGGGGTTGTTTATCTCCACAGTCCACACCCAATGGCTCAGATGGTGTAGGCAACGAAGTGCTACGTAAAATAAAATAACGGAAGATTTCAAAACATTGACAAACCATTTCAATATGTCGTCTAGACAGCATGCGACACGTGCTATGTTGATTTTTGTTGTCAACTTGTTAGCAAACTTGGCAAAGCCATTTGTTGTATTCTTAATGTTAGGGCAATGGGTAAATGCAAGTTGGCGCAAGAGTGTTTATCAACGTTGTTCACGGATATGCTAGTGTGTACGCAGGCCGCGTTCATTGGTCGACCGTGACGGAGGCGAGGCGACCATAAATTAGGGGCGGAGGCGGCGCGTTATGGGTAACATTCTCAAATCTCAATTGTTTTAATACAGCTGCAACGTCCATTAGTAAGTAAAACGTGCTAAAAATCCCCTTCTCTTACATAGCGTGCCTGACGCGTGGAGAGCCAGCTGGGCCTCCAGCTGATGGAGCTTCCTCTTCAGCGTCTGGTTCTCTCTCTGGGTTCGGGCGGTGTTCTCTTGGTACTCCGATTCCGTTTCCTTCACCACCTTCAGTACCTCCTGCACCGCGGCCGACAACAGCGCGGCCACTCGGTAGACCGCGCTCTCTGGCTGGGACATGGTAAGATATCGGCCCGCCCAAAGATACGCGGATCGTTAATTGTTAATAAGGACACCGAAACGCACGTCTCAAAACGCCCGCGGACCACGGAAAGCTCCCAGCGGCAGTAATGGTGGCCGCTCAAGACCAATAACAGTCGGGATACTATTATTCGTCTGGCTTTCGTTAGCGGCACATTACTGCCATGCGCAGGTCGGGGGTGGAACTTCTACCTGGTTGTTACTTGTGCTTTCAGGCAACACGCCACAATTAGCCTGGCGAGCCAGAACCAACGAATCATCCACGCATCGCACTAGACGAGTGCGATCATTCTAATCGCGTGCGATCCGTGGACGAGTTGTTGGTTCTGGCTCACCAGGGTAGCCAAAGATTCGCTCAAAACGCTTGTCACGCTTCCGAAACGCTTCAGAAGTACACGTTTTCCTAGACCATCCCATATAGGTCCTTCATTGGGAGACGAGTTGTTTCTGCTGCCATCCAATATTCCATTGAGTGCAAACGGTGGAAAAAAAATGCCAGATGGGGAAATACTACAAGATTTATATTTTCTATCTCCTAATTTAACTGTGTATGTTCCATGCAATTTGTGCTGAAAAGCATTTTGTCGCACTGTGATGAACGTCAAACGTTCAGCTTGCCTCTATTCTGAAATGTGGTGTATCCAATTAGCTGTGACGAGAGCTCTACGAGGATTATGTGTACCGGCCATTTATTCACAACACAATAGAACACTCGCCTGGCAAGCCAAAACAAATTAATTGTCCAAGCATCGCACAAGACTAAACCAGAATGGGAGAATACTTATATCCCGGTATGAATCCAGGCATATTCTGAACCCTGGGGCGGAAGGGGCGGTGCTCTCATGCACGCGTAAGTTCACGCGAACAATTATCAATCCATTACACATTGCCGAAGCAAACTGAATTTCTGTCCAAACAGTGGATTTCATTATTGTCACCCAAATTTGGGACACTCTCAAATTGGCCCTAAATCATATTCTTTGACTCCAATAATGACACATAGATGGAAAATACACAATGACACTTTATTTTCAAGTAGAAAGGACACACATCTGTGGTTTAATGGATAAAACAAACTTGCAAAAGCTTATTGCAAGAGTAAGTGGTCTGGATTATGAATTTCACCGTTAGTATACGTATTGAGAAAAATACATTACACAACTGTAACTGACAGTTGTACTAGGATTAGCAGCCTAGTTTATTTCAACAGTTTAGTTGTACTAGAACTAACAACATCCTGGCCAAGTTCTTTCATAATCATAATTCTTCATAATTGTTTCCATACAGCCACTACCAAGCCACGCTGGTAGCACTGAATCCATTGATGACACGTTCGGTATCTGCATCTCTTAGATGAGTGCGCTGGTGAGTTCTCAGGCGGAGTGAGTGACTGAAGTGTTTTCCACAGTGCTGACAGCAGTAGGGCTTTTCTCCTGTATGGGTCCGTAAATGTACCTTCAGGTTACCTTTGAGGCTAAAGTTTTTGCCACATTCTCTGCAGCGGTAGGGTTTCTCTCCAGTGTGCGTTCGAAAATGTCGAGCCAAGTCTTCCCTTTTGATGAAGCTACGATCGCACATGCTACAACGGTAGGGTTTTTCGACAGTTTTCACCCCAGTATGAATGTGCAAGTGGGTCTGCAGAGAAGCCAATCCAGAACACAGCTTCCCACAATGCGGACAGGCAAAGTTCCCTTTCTTACTTCGTGCCTGACTGACAGCATCCAAAGACGAGTCTGTGTGATTGTGAGGTTCAGTGACGGGGTAAAGGACAGAGCTCGCTTCTGACGCATCCTGCAGACTCCAACTCACACATGGTTCATCCTCTGGTTCCTGCTTGATAAACCCCTCAACCAGTAGGTCACGCGTTGCATTTCTCCTTAGATTGGCTGAGTCCAACCGAACTGGCAGATTCAGATCTGCTATTGCAAAGTCCTGTGACCGTTCCTCCACAACAACAACACCACCACCACCACCACCACATGATTCTGTAGCAGCACCACATGATGCAGCAGCACGTTCCTTTTTGCCTTTTGGACGGTCTGCCTCACCCCGCGCTTCACAGCGTTCCGTCTCCACACTGGCTGATTCATTGTAACGGAAATAGCCAGGCTGCCGATGATGCTCTGGTTTTGTGGATGGGAGATGTGATCCAGCAGCTACTTGTGTCGATAATTCGCCATCAGCCTTGGGCCAGCTTGGCTGTACAGCAGCTAACGGGGAAAGAAATCAAACTGTTAATAATGGGTATATGCCATGTCTGCTTCTCAAATCAGTGACCCGTGAACCCCGCAGTCTGCAATCCACCACCAGAAGCTCAGCCGCAGATGAGCTGGCTCGGGCTGGCCTGACCATGCTTTGGGTCCGCCAGCAAGACTGTGATCCTTATGTATGCTAAAAAGGGTTGGGCCAAAATCTAGTGGGTTTCTCTGGCCCAGACTGGTAGGGAGTTGGTCCAAGGTCAAAGGGTAACGGATGGGTTAAACTTCTGTTCCCATCTGGGAATGGGATTCGGGGTGCAAGCTCGTCGATGTGTGTGATCCACCTGTTTTTGTCAACACTGCTGAACAATAAAAGACAACCTCCGTGGTATATTAGAGAAAGGGATGTTAGGGAAAAGATCCAAAGTGTATTCTGCAAACTTACTGGCATAACCAGCTAAGACTAATAATATCTAACATTAGCAAAAACACTGAACGAACCACTTTGGCCATGCCTGAGCCACCTCATGCATGGTCAAACCAACACAAAAACAATTTGAGGAATTGGACTTAAGAGAACACATTTGATATTAGCTTAGACACACATACTTTTCCTGACCTCCACAACGGTGACAATGGCTTTTACAGCAAGACTGAATGTCAACACACTGACTTGACAGCTGTCTAGAGCCTAACGGTGAATGTCATCATCAGCTGAATGAGCTCAAACAGTAGTTGGTACTAAGCATCATAGATGCAAATTGAAAATGCCCTTCAAAGTGGAAGAGTTAAAAATTCAAAGTGCAGTTGCATATTCAATTTTTCATGTTCATTTTTGAGGAGGAAAAGAATGTGCAAAACTAGAAACAATAATGAAATTCAGAATTTTTATATTATTTAGTTTGATGAAACATTTTTTTTAATTAATGTGATTTTTCTTCCACAAAAAAAAGAGAATCTGAAATCAAGGTTTCAAAGACAAAAATCAAGATTTTATTTTTAAGAAATCGCACAGCCCTACATGTAAATGACAAATGCAGGACGAAAACGGGTAAAGCTTTAGAACAACTTAAGTATGCACACTTACAGCCAACATTAGAAGGGGCTCAAAGTGGAAAAAGGGCATGGAGTTGTAACT
The DNA here is from genome assembly GCA_900302395.1 of Bregmaceros cantori. Lineage (NCBI taxonomy): Eukaryota > Metazoa > Chordata > Actinopteri > Gadiformes > Bregmacerotidae > Bregmaceros > Bregmaceros cantori. The sequence goes on along the minus strand of OMKY01049178.1, from coordinate 7,184 downwards.
CAGACGTATTAGTAGCCTCATTAGCTAAAGAACTTGGTGAGGAGAGAGAGCACGAGAAGGAGAGGGAGCGCCGCCCGAGAGAGAGATATGATGCCAACATATGTGCCAAAGGGTGTCACTAAACAAGTAGCGAATTGCTGACATCTCAGCAAAGTTTTTTCTTTTCACCTCAAATACACACAAGTAAAAGTAGAAAGTAACTTGTGAAAAATGTACTCCGAAAATAAAAAAGTACACATAAAACATGTAATGGAGTAAATGTAATGCATTACTCCCCATCTCTGCAAATTGCTGTCAGGAAAAAGGCCTGGTTGGTACTTCATGATGTTGTAATGAAATCACCTATTGCACCTTTAACGGTTAACTGCAGTTTGGCTTCATTGAAAAGTTCAGTGTGGTTGACATTTTGTACGTAAAAGTCAAACAAACTTGTGCCCCATTTTCTTATCCATCTCATCTGAGAACTACTACTACCACACACACACCTTTTCTAACACCTAAATGTGGTGTGTTCAACGAGCAGTTTGAAAACTATTGCCGTGTCTGAAATCGCTCCCCATCCCGTATTCCCTATACAGTGCACTCAACAGCAACAGCCGAGATTTCGGACACTAGAGTCGGCATCAAAATTATTATAATGTATATAATTATAAAATATATAATTATAAAGTTTAACAATCATCACAAAAAGTCAGAAGTACTTACATGTATAACTATTTCTCTGGTTCGGTCGCTTTTGACTCCTGCTGTGCCATGTTTTTGTAGTTTAGGTCATTTTTAAAACATTTCACAATACACTATGGGTGATATTGCTTTGTGTAAGCTAGGGTACATCGATGCTCACTACTTTTTGCGGTGCATCGTGGGATACTTTGAGTACACTACATATGGAGAATCACATGGAGAATTCGGACACCCCTATAAAATGGTGTGCGCCCTATAAAGTGCACTATATAGGGAGCGATTTCAGACACAGCCAATATGTGCCCCAGGCGCAACACATCTGTGCACCAGTGCGCTACCATGCGATGCTAGTCGCACTGAATCTATTGCTGCCATGTTCAACAGCTGTATCTCCTATGTGAGTACGCTGGTGTGTTTTCAGGTGGCTCAGGTGACTGAAGTTTTTCCCACAGTACCGACAGCAGTAGGGCTTTTCTCCTGTATGCGTCCGTAAGTGTACCTTCAGGTTACCTTTGAGACTAAAGTTTTTGCCGCAGTCTCTACAGCGGTAGGGTTTCTCTCCAGTGTGTGTCCGCAAATGTCGAGCCAAGTCTTCCTTCTTGATGAAGCTACGATCGCACATGCTACAACAGTAGGGTTTTTCAAGTGTTTTCACCCCAGTGTGACTGAGCAAGTGGCTCTTCAGGGAAGCCAATCCAGAACATAGCTTTCCACAATGCGGACAGGAACAGTTCCCCTTCTTACCTCGGGCCCGACCGACAGCATTCAAAGACGAGTCTGTGTGATTGTGAGGTTCAGTGACGGGGTAAAGGACAGAGCTGGCTTCCGACGCGTCCTGCATACTCCAACTCACACGTGGTTCGTCCTCTGGCTCCTGCTTGATAAACCCCTCGGCCATGAGGTCACAGGTTTCAGATGCCATCAGATTGGCCGAGTCCAACTGAATTGGCAGATTCAGATCTGCTATTGCGAAGTCATGTGGTGATCCCTCCACAACAGTACATGATTCTGCAGCAGCGGCACCACACGATGCCGTCGCACGTTCCATTTTGCAAGGACTGTCTGCCTCACACTCCTCACCCCGTGCTTCGCGGAGACTGGTCTCAACCCTGGCTGTGTCATTGTAATGGAAGTAGCCAGGCTGCTGGTAATGTTCTGGTTTTGTGTCAGGGAGGAGTGAGCCAGCAGCGACTTGTGTAGATAATTCACCATCAGCCGCAGACCAGCTTGGCTGTACAGCAGCTAACAGGGAAAGAAATCAAACTGTTAACAATGGGTAAATGGCATGTATGCTTCTCACCTCAAATCAGTGACCCGTGAGCCACGGAGTCACGACAACTCACAACCAGAAGATCAGCCGCATTGCTCAACTGAAGCTGCATGCGCTCAAGTATGTGAATGTGTGTATCACGGCCTCTACCTGCTAGCACCTTGTTGTATTTTGTTTTAACTAGACCAGGTACATGTATATGTTCTCCTTCCACAGACAGTCAGGTGAAATATAGCAGTTCTGCTGTACAACTGGCGGTACAACCATCTTCTCATATCAACATGTTTAATGGCTCTATACTGTCATTAATTCATCATGAAGATATTACATAGTTTCACCAAGACTCATTGTGCTGATCCACGCATGCCTGTGTGTTCATGCGTGACGGCATTAACAAAGAAATGGACATTTGTTTGTTCGTGTGCCACATCACTATTTGAACCTGAAGGTTACATGATAGTAATTCTAAGAGCTGGATTTGAAAGTTAGTAAAATGTGTCCCCTTCACTGAGGACAGTGAGGGGACAAACTAAAAACTAGAGCTGCAACCAATTAATCGATGATTATTTAAATAATCGGCAACTAATTATTAAACTATCGATTATTCGGCAGTGATTAATCGTTTCCTTGTTTGGCCCATTTTCCGCTCATGTGTTGAATATATGTTATTCCCTATTCCCAATGGCACTTGGCATTTCAAGTGTCATGGCCCTGCCCAATCTCTTGGATGCAGAATACTGTTAACCCCACAGCAACACAAATAATATCATCAAGATAAAAAGTAATCTTGGACGAAAAACCTATGTTAAAAGTGGGCTTTGCATTACAAATGCTAAAAAATGGAAATCTTTGCAACTTTGCAATAAGTGGAGATGGTGAAACAGCAAAATGTTTGCAATATCAATATAGTAAACTATAATAATAATTAATATTTTGTAATCATAATCATTAATGGTTCAGTTTTTAAAGGAAAAATGAACCGATTAATGGATTAAGTAAAAATGGGCGATTAATCGATAATCAAAATAATCGTTAGTTGTAGACCTATTCAAAACCAACAAGTTCTCTAGTTACTTGACTGAAGACACACATTTGGTTTCGCTGGAAATTACAATTTGAAAGAAAAGCTCCAGAGTCCAGAGCTTTGTAAAATTTGGCGCAAAGCTATATGGAGCTTTTCTTCAGATCCAGTCCTGAAGATGATTCAATACATACTAATTGTGCCTATAGTAGGGGTGCAACGATTAATCAACTAATTGATCATGAAATTAATCAACAATTATTTTAAGATAATAATCGCCAAGGACTTAAAGCATTGTTATTATTACTAATACTCACTTTAATACCTTTCCGAAAATATTAAATTGACATAATAGCATTAGAGTAAGGGCCTGTCCCATTACTTCCTCCTACCCTTCTTTCAGCCCTAGCTAGCCCTTAGCCCTTGCTTTTGTGTCTTAACTTCTAAGTGGCAAGGGTGTTAAGTGGAGAACCAGGGCTGAATGTGCATGTTGCAAACAAGCAATATTTCAGGGACATTTTCATGAAGGATGGTTCATAAATGCCATGTTATTTGCATGCTTTTTGACCTTGTTTTAACATGGTATGTGTGATGCTGATTCAAATGTTGAACTTGCCACAGGGTAAATTTTAATTAACAATAGCTATTTACTAATATACCTACATATTGATATAGCAACCAGTTATTACAGAGATGTAACACATATACAAATACTGTAAAGCAAACGTTTTCCAATTTCCAATTGTTCTGGAAATTGGAGATCACTGTGTGTACAAATAAGTTGATGCTTTGGCAATGCATGGTGTCCATTACAGTGTCAATAAAGCCATATTTGATTTGAGGCATTGGATAGCGCCACCTAGCTGAAGTGGGTGCCGCTGTGTTGCCTTTTGTTGCTCTGTTCACTTTTTTCACGATGCAACGGTTAATGTTCTCGTATTATGTTGGATTAAGGCCAAATGGTAATTTACCGGCGTGTTGTAGAGTCAGCTGGGTTTCCAGGTGGTGGACTCTCCTCTTCAGACTCTGGTTCTCTCTCTGGGTTCGGGCGGACTTCTCCTGGTATTCGGACTGGGTCTCCTCCACCACCTTCAGAACCTCCTGTACCGCGGCCGACAGCAGTGCGGCCACCCGTCCAACCAGGCCGTCGGGCATGGTAACCAACTTGATGTATTCGGCACCAAACGTTTGAAATGGTATTGTGGTAATCACGCAGTGAAACCCTATGTAAACAACGTTACAGCACAGAAATATCGGTTGTTGTTAGATCTTCTTCTTCTGATTTCCGGCAGAATTGACGCTACGAGGCGTATTACTGCCCTCCTCTGGTCAACATTCAGACTCACACCTCTCTATTAATCAAAAAAATAAATGAAGAAAAGAGAAAAAATATACATACTTAAATAAATGAACTAAAATTAAATTAAACCACTACACCCAGTTCTCTAGTTTCTTGTGCCACTCTCCACAACCTAGTAACGTCTTAAAAGAAAACCCATAATTACATGCTGCACAGTCTCCTCTAATCCACATTGACATAACCCAGTGTCATGCTTCCCATCCTTACCAAATGAAGTGTTTTGTTAAAACACTGCCGCAGCCTCTATCTTGTCTTTATTTCAGACTCACTCTCATATCACACCAACATACTGTTCAAATCAGAATATGGACGCTCCAAGTTCCTCAGCACTCAGATGGGTTCAGAAAACAGAGTCACATGGGATTTCCAATACACATATGCCAATTTTAGCAGCCTATTAGGCCTGGCACGAATTTATGTTTTGATGTGTATTGCCCTGTGTTAATTGAGTGAGGAAGGTCATAATTTGATTTAATCGCCGATTTACGGCGTTCACATGTCCCCATCTCTGTGCCAGGTGTCCTGCTTGTTCATGCCACTGCATCGCCATTCAGACAGCATGCGCGCCAACACAACCCGTCGGCCAAAACGTTCGAGGCAGAACCCCGACCGGCTTTCACCTGGTGCAGTTCTGTCCAGGAAGAAGCCATCTTGTTTGACTGCTGTGGGTGATTGGCTTCGACCCAGTTGCACGGCCAAATATCCCGGATTTGCACCCTTTTCTTCTCATCATATCTTTTCTTCATAGCCGCAGTTCGCTTTTAAATGTGTTGCCTCACAACCACATCAGACCACGTTCGGGCCGTTCCGGTTTTCATTGTCTGATTTCACCACATTTGCTTGTGGGTTCTAGACAATGGCGTGGATGTGACCCCATCGGTGTAGACCCATCAGCAGACAAAAGACACAGTGACAGCCCACAGGTAACCAGATTCGTCCTTGCCATTTCTTGCCATTGCAAATGCAAATCATATGTCACAAGGAGAAATCTCGGATGTTGCGGTGCACAAGCAATTTCCCTACGACCAGATATGGGTAGAGTAGCCATAAAAATTACTTAAGTAATAGTATTATTACCTCAGCAAAATATTACTCAATTTAAAGTAAAAAGTAGTCATCCAAATAGTTACTCAAGTAAAAATGAAAAAGTACTCCACAAAAAGGTTACTTAAGTAGTGATGGTATTGAGTAACTTTCAGTAAAAATAGGACATATTCTCTTCAAAATGTAAAACGAGAGAGAGCGCCCGAGACCGAGAGAGCCCGAGAGAGAGAGAGAGAGCATCCGAGAGAGAGAGGGAGAGAGAAAGTGCCAGAGAGAGAGCGACAGAGAGAGATATACATATACAGCCGTTGGCAACATATGTTCCAACAGTTCCCAGCGGGTGTCGCTAAAGGGCAAGTTAATGTAACGAGTAGCGAATTGCTGACAGTTTTTTTTCACCTCAAATTTACTCGAGTAAAAGTAAAAAGTAACTTGTGAAAAATGTACTCCAAAACTAAAAAAGTACACACAAAAAATGTAACGGAGTAAATGTAATGCATTACTGCCCACCTCTGGGGAAGACCCTAGTCTTCCCGCTGATGAGACATGCATAGCATGAGCGGAGGAAATGTTCTAGATCATGGTTGATGGCAGGCCACCAGACTCTGGTGGCCTGCCTAGATTTGACAATTCCCAAAAGTCCTTAGTGACCCATTTCCAGTATTCGACCGTGCAGTGTCTCGGGAATGACCGTACAGTGGTCACGGGTGATGTATGCAACACAAAAGTTTGTGTTTCACGCATGCATATGGTGCTAACTTAGCTTTGGCCTTGAATATCGTATTCATCACTTTCCTTTGTTAACGATGAAGCAATGAAGTTGAAAATGTAATAAAATAAATCACAGGGAAAATGGGTACAGTTTTCATTAAGACAGCGTGTCATTACTCAGAGGAGGCTAAATCCTATTTTGCGCACACCTATACACTGCCCAGCAAGTTGTTTCAGGTGTCTCTGTGTATGAATGCGGGTGCTCACATTTGAGGCACTCCTCAGAACACTCAATTTCAGTTGTATGGGCAGAGTGAGTGACACTGACAGAAGTTGCAGAACTATATTGCTGATCAACAGCAAATACACCTCTACTATTTGGAAGATGTGGCATGCTAGCCTGATGTTTGTTCAAGTGCTTTCATAATTTGAAATTTCATAATTGCTTTTATAATGGAGTTTATTCTTTTATAGCAGTTCTTCTAGCAGATCATGCATATTCCTGTTTTCTATGCGTCCCTGTGTCCCCTATCTATATGGACCCTGAGTCTGAAATAAAGAAGTGTGGGTATAATAATTTATCTCAGTGACTTGACTCAGTTCCCATTGTAATGAGCTTCAGCCTAGGATAAAAAAATGTACAGGTTCTATTTTTATATCCCTGAAACGCAGAGCATAGGAGATGTGATGATTGTGCTTGCGCCATGTGCACCGCTACCGCATCCACCGCGTAAGGTCATTCGGTTTATTGGAATAACTTTTGAGTTTTGAACGGATGGACTCGATTCCAGACCCATATTCTACCGCATACTCCTGCTTTCTCCCTCATTGGGTCCCACTTTGTTACAACATAGTGTAGTGAATGCACGCGCGGTGCATTCTGGGCCGGCACCGTTGACGGTCCTCCACCGGCCAACACGCCTCCTTAAATAGAGTCCGAACTAACCTTGGTAATGGCTGAGTTCAGCTATTGCCGATGTAAAGTTCCTCTATTCCCAGCTCCTCCACGAGGGACAGCCTTTCGTTACAATATTAAACATATTAAATCATTTAAATAGAGTAGAGTAAATTATTTATTATTGAATTATTATACC